>PVLC010001108.1:0-37551 GCA_004027655.1 Graphiurus murinus | reverse complement strand
CTTTATGGCTGAGTAAAATCCCGTTGTGTGTTCATATCACGGTGTTGTGAACCATTCGTCTGTTGGCAGATACCTAGGCTGGTTCTATAATTTAGCTCTTGTGGATTATGCTGCTGTAATTAGGGATATACATGTATTACTTTAGTGTTCTGATGTCGGTTCCTTTGGGAGGACACCCAGGAGAGGTATAGCTGGGTCATATGGTAGTTTTATTCCTATTCTTCGGAGAAACTTCCATACTGATCTCTATAGTGACTGTATTATTTTGCGGTCCCACCAATAGTGTGTAAGAGTTCCGATTTCCCCACATCCTCAGCTGCATTATTATTGTTTGTGTTCTTGATAATTGCCATTCCAACTGGAGTTAGATGGAATTTCAGTGTAGTTCTGATTTGCATTTTCTTGATTGCTAATGATATTGAATATTTTTTAATATATTTATTGGCCATTTGTATTTCTTCTTTTGAGAAGTGTCTATTCAGTTCAATTTCCCATTTTTGATTGATGATTTAGATGTGTGTATGTATGTTTGAATATATGTATGTGTATATATATATATATATATATATATATATATATAGAGAGAGAGAGAGAGAGAGAGAGAGAGAATGTATTGAACCCAGAGGCATTCTACTTGATAAACCCCCAACGCTGTTTTTTTTTTTTTTTTTTTTTTTGGAAACAGGGTCTCACTAGGCTGCTGGGAGTCTTGTTAAGTTGCTGAGGCTGGATTATTTGGGGTTTTTTTAGTGTTTTTTTTTTAATTCTTTGTATATTCTAGATATAAGTCCTCTATCTGAGGAGTCGCTATCAAAGATCTTCTCCCATTCTGTAGACTCTCTTTTCAGATTCTTGTTTCCTTTGCATTTTAATTTAATGCCATCCCATTTATTGATTCTGCAAATTCCTCATTATTAAAAGAGCACTTTCTCTATTACTGGCGTTTTTGCAATTTCCTAAGTAATGTTTTCTTAGGGAAATTTTTGCAAATATATGATATGTGGGAATAGATACAGGTCAAAATGATAATCTAAGGATCATCTCATAAAAATGTGGAGAAGTTTGAAAGAATATTTAGCTTCTAGATTGAAACGGCAACAAATTAATGCCACAGTGTTGTGAACAATACCGTGCCACTTTCTTGTCTAATTTGTCTTGATTCTAATTAGAAAACAGCAAAATGGAACCCTTATTTTTTGGCCAGGTTAAGTATATGGTTGAATGTGCTTAACACGGGGTAGGGATTTGCAAACTCTTAATCCTGGTCTCTGGTTTATGATTGACTTTAGGAAAGTCATTTGACCTCTTGTTTCTTACTTCTCTTGAATAAGTTGGGAGTCATAAAATGGTGCATCTCACTGGCAGGCTGCAGTTAATGTCATAAATGATGGGAATACATTTTGCAAATTGGCATTGGAACACTAACGCTAATTCTTAACAAAGGGGTGTGTCCTCTTTTCTTAGAGCAGGAACGCTGTACCCTTCCCATCATCTGAAAAATGTCCAGACACTCCAAGACCGTCACTCAGCCCTTCTTAACTTTAACAAAGCAGGCACCATCATTTCAAAGACCTCGAGAAAGCCTCTCATCTTCGTGCTCTTCAGGAAGCAGGAATAGCTAAGGCCAAGTTATTGTAGTTGTGTTAACACCCTTCTCACCCCACATTGGTGAGGACGGCACAGGGTTTGGGGATCGTAGGGGCAAGATGTAAATGTTACAGTAGAAAGAGACAACGTCTTCACCTGGGAAGGAGAGTAGTAAATCGGGATTTCTTACGATGGGCTTCTCTTCGGTACACAGCACTAAAGCAAGAACCAGACCAGTCATTGCCTTTCTACTGTGTGCTGAAGGACTGTCATGGCGTCCTGCACAGAGCAGCCACACTGTGATACTTGATTCATAGGGAGGGAGTCAGTTGGTTCACTTGAAACTGCACGTTTCCAAATGGAAGGAAGTACACCAAGAGTGCGCGTGTTTATTAGTATCATGTTGAGCCCCACTATGACGTATAATTGCAGCATTCTAATATAAGTATATTAAAATAATAAAAGTATCATTAAAAGCATACAAAAACCTGCATTTTCCAGAGCTAAGTCATAAAATAACCACAAAATAGCAAGGACTAATAGTAATAATAGTCAATTTTGTGTGTGTGTATGTTACTGGGGATTGAGTCCCAGGGCATTCTACCTCTGAGCTACACCCCCAGCCCTCTTTTTCTTTATTTTGAAACAGGGTCTCACTAAGTTGTGGAGGACCTCACTAAGTAGCTGAGGCTGGCTTCGAACCTGCAATCCTCCTGTCTCAGCCTCCCAAGTACTGTGATTACAAGCGCGCACCACCACACCCAGCTTAGTAATCAATTTTGACCCCTAGTTTACATATAAAATTTTAATATACTCCAAAGAGCGGGCTTTTTGTAAAAGTGAACTTGGATTTTGTTGTTTGTAGAGGTTTGCCTCTAAGCCTGAGTCCGAAGCCTGAGGAATACTTGGGATTCCCTCCCAGAATACAAAGGAAGGAGGAGAAATACTGCTCTAAACCTGCACGGGGGAATTCCCAGCTAAATCTAACTAGCTCACGGGGGAAAAAGTAATTTCAGTCAGACAAATTTTATTCTTGTTTACTTGGGAGCATTCAGGATACTTTAAAATGTAAAGGCAGAAAGAGTAGAGATGCAAATGCCCTTAAAACCCACTGTTACTTCTTACAAAGCCGGGTGTGGTGGTGCACGCTTGTAATCCCAACATTCGGGAGGCTGAGACCGGAGGATCCGGGTTCGCAGCCAGCCTCAGCTACCTAGTGAGGCACTCCGCAACTTAGTGAGACTCGGTTTCAAAATAAAGAATAAAAAATAGGGCTGGGGGTATAGCTCGGAGGTAGAATGCCCCTGAGTTCCATTCCCAGTACCGCAAAAAAAAAAAAAAAAAAAAAAAAAAAAACACTGTTACTTCTTACAAGCCCAGGGTTCCTGAGAATTGGATATGTTCTCACCGTTTGTGCCGGGATTTCAGTATTTTGTTCTTTTGAAGCTCTGTAAAGGAGAATCAGCCACATTTCAAAATCCTACCAACTCATAGAAAGTTCTACTATGAACACAGGGGGGGAAAAAAAGAAACACTGGGTATTATTTTCATGAGAAGAGTTATATCCTCCCAGATGACCCCATGTCCCCCCAAAAACTAATTGTCACAGGGAAAACCAATTACTGCTCCAAGAAAATATAGGTTTAAAGCCATTTGTAAAAGGAATGCTTTATTTTTCAAGATTGCTTGGATCCATATTCAATAAAGAGCTTCTCTAATCATTTTTCCTAATTACTTTAGCTAACTCATATTAGATGAAAACGAATATGTTGTAAAAACTGCAGCGAAATGTAAGTTGCTCTGCCATGTAATTAATTTGTTCTGGGAGCTCATTGTTATTACAAAAATAATTTGTGGTAGGTAGTTAGAAGGGAGAGACTCAAACTGGAGGACTGTAGGATAATATTTCCTGCATGAAGCCTTTCCTGCCATGACAGCTCATCCTATTCCTTGGGATTCACACATGGACTTTCCATCTGATTCCTGAGATGCCCATTTAACAGGCCAGGCCTTTGACTGTCTATTGCCATTTGCTTATTGTTCTATCCACGGAAGGAATTAAGGGCTTTGGACACCAGCAGCTGTGTATTTTCTTCCATGGACCTTACTTCTGGAGTCCTGTTTATCTTTCCTCCTTTTCTTTCCTTCCCAGGACCAGTTTGATCGTGTGGGAGGTAGAGGTAATGGGAGAGGATGGAGAAAGGGCAAAACTGTACCTGTACTTGGAGGGAGTGGTTTTGTCAACAGGACAGGGGTCCTCATGAGGTACATAAAGAGGTGAGCCTCAACTCAGGTCACGAGGATTTCTTGTTGATATTTCTTTGTTTTGTTTTTTGATACTGGGGATTGAACCAAAAAGGGGTATTCTACCTCTGACCTATACCTCAGCCCTTTTCTTACTTTTTTATTTTGAAACAGTGTCTCACTAAGTTGCTGAGGCTGATTGCAAACCTGTGATCCTCCTGTCTCTGCCTCCCAAGTGCTGGGGTTACAGGCATGTGCCACTGCACCCAGCTCCATGAGGGTTCTTTACATTGTCATAGAAGGGAATTTTGGGATGGGCCATAGTGAGGCTCAGACCGACTTTATTGAGAGAAGGAAAGACACACGCTGAGAGACGAGGCAGGGTATAGCTTTGGAGAGGAATGTACTAGCTACATCTTAGCTGGGCATAATTACACATGCAAAATCCACAGTATAAAGACATGATCTAAGAGGCTCTTTTTAAGTTTCCCTTTGTATTGGAGACTGGATGTGTTCATTATTACCTCTTACCTACTAGGGGTTGTTTTCTTCTTGATGAAAAAAATCTCCAATAATTTTCCCATAATGGGAGGTCAGTGTTCTGCTCTGTGAACTTCAACAGTAGCACATTGATGTAACACTGAGGGTTTGATCGAAAGTATGACACACAGATGAAGTAATCAGGGGGCTTTCGATAAGGTCTAGTAATGGATTTAATCGTGCTGTTTGATCAGAGTATGTGAAAATGAGCTTTGACTTTGGACATTTAATCACAGCCACTCTTGTCCTTTATGTCTCCTTCCTGCAAATCTTTATGTCTTCTGTGCTGCCTCAGTTTCTCTTCAGGGACATTGCCTGCCTTTGTTCCTTGTTTCCTAGAGTCTGGAGGAAAGGGGAGGGTACCATTTTGCTTTCTAAAATCAGTCTCTCGGCTGCAGTCTGGAGGCCGCCATCCGTATTACCCCACCCAGGAACTTCCTTGAAACTATTTTCAAATTTATTCTCCATTTTAATTTTTCTCCTTTGCTTTCAAACATGAACAAATTCATTTACATGAGAGGGAGGGAAGGAGGGAGGGAGAGAGTGAAAGAGAAAGAATGAAGGGAGAGGAAAAAAAAGGACTTACCCTAGCAAATTTTTTCCCTGGTGCCTTTATTTCTTTGTGATACAGTATTTTTTGGGGGGGTGGGGGGGACTGGAAATCTGGGAATTGAACCCTGCCCAGGTACATGCCAACCCCCCCCTTTTTTTTGTTTTGAGACAGGGTCTCACTAGCTCGTCGAGAGTCTCACTAAGTTGCTGAGGCTGGTCTTGAACCTATGATCCTCCTGTCTCAGCCTCCCAAATAGCAAGATTACAGGCATGTGCCACCACATGGGGCTGAGATCCACTTACTTTTAGGTACTTTGCAGTCTGGCCCTATCCCTGAAATCTTTAGCTCTCAAATTTTAATTCAGTCAAATCAAATCTTAGCGCACAAAACAAATCCCACGAGACTGCTGAGTCTTCAGAACTTCCCGGCATTAGAGGCCGTGTGTTTTCTCCCAGCCATTCTAGTCCCAGGACGCTGTTTCTCTCCTGCTTCCCTCTTGCCCCAGTGTCATTGTGAACACACAGAAGGTTGGTGGAGACAGTGACCCTACCTCTGGTCCGTTCCCCATTTGCAGACCAGTCACGGGACCTGAAACCGAGGAAGCTCTGTCCCTGGATAAGTCTTACGGTGCTGTCTCGTGTTCTTCGACCTTTCGACCTTTCAAGAATACAGTTGAGGCTCAGTTCTGAATTCTGAACAAGGGACAATCCACGGAGGGAAGGGTACACGTATGAAAGGTCTCAGTGATCCTGCAGCTCAACAAAGAGTTCGCATCAGCAGAGGCCCTTTGTATGACACTGAAAACACTTTTATTTCGTGAGAAAAAAAAAAATTGGCATGTTTGGTGTGGTGAAAGATGATTGTTTTTAAGACAATTGGGAGCTAAGTGTAAGTTCCAGATTGACTGTGTGGCTCTGGTTCTTTATTTAGACTCTGGCAATATTTCCAGTAGAAAAAGGAGGCATTGATAAAGCTACAGTATAATGCGTGGTATATTTAGCCATGGACTTGAATATGCAAAACTGAACTTCTCTCCCTCCTCCTACCGGGACAGTTTTATATTCATACTTCTTAGAATAGCTTTATCATTAAAACAGCCATATATGAGATTTCCTGGACTGGGCTTTTTTCTACTTTCCCTTTTGCATACATATTAGTGCTGGAGATTGAACCCAGGAACCTTCTACCTCTGAGCTCTACCTCCAGCCCTTTTTGTTTGTTGCTATGGAAACAGGGTCTCACCTGCGATCCTCCTAAGTCAGCCTCCCAAGTCCAGGGATTACAGGTGTGCACCACCATGCCCCGCTTGCCCACTAATCCACTAATGTTAAACAGTTGATAGGAAAATGTTGCATCACATCTTAAAGTGAGCACACAGAAACTGTGCATTGCGTTGTTGTCGGTGTATTTCATGAAGGTTGCTTTGTCTAGTTTGTTATTTTGAATAGAGAGATTCAAAGAACGGGGTGAAGGCTGAGTGTTTGCCTTGGGGAAAGTTCCTAATAGAAAAAAAAAAAAGCGAAAACAAAACCCACAGGTGGCCTGCTAGGAGACCAGGTACTCCGGAACTGAGAGCAGCGGAGGCCAGCCTGGCCCGCCAAGAGCACCGGGGGCTCCAATAACTGAGGAAACCAAGTGGCCAAGTGCTGCCTTTGCCATCACTTGCTACAAAATCCTCCTGCAGTACTGTCACCTCTTCTGCCCTCCTCACTGTCTTTGAGTCGTTTCCCTGTGGTTTAGAGTGGGCTTGTGACCTCTGTCTGGACACCGGCTCCCAGGGACGCTGAAAGTGATGGAGACAGGGAGGGAGCGTCTGAGAAGGGCTCAGCCTTTCAGCTTCCTTCGATTGGGGGACAATTTGACAAGTCCTCAGTCTGACACTGGAGGGAATTTCCCAATCATGGAAAGGAATTTTGAAAGGTGGATCCTCCCCCAATATTTCTTATAGAGGAGAAAATTATTAAAAATACTCTAATGAAGCCAGGCATCGTGGTGCATGTCTATAATCCCAGTACTTGGGAAGATGAAACAGGAGGATCACAGGTTTGAGGACAGCCTCGGCAACACAGTGAGATGCTCAGCAATCTAGTGAGACCCTGTTTCAAAACAAAACAAAACATAAATAAAAAGGGCTGGGGGGCTTAGAAGTAGAATACCCCTGAGTTCAACTCCAGGTACCACAAGAAAGAAAGAAAGAAAGAAAGAAAGAAAGGAAGGAAGGAAGGAAGGAAGGAAGGAAGGAAGGAAGGAAGGGAAAGAGAAATATTCTAGTGAAAATTCCATATGCCCTCTATTAATTTATTAATATAATATAGAATGCACAGCACAGTTGTAAGCCTGGTTAATATAGTATTCACTAGCACTGTATACCTTCTAAATCCAACTCAGTAAAAGTGTATGTTTACAAAGTTAGCATCAGACATCAAGGAATACAACATGCAGAGTGTGCGTGTGATATCATTTCTGTGTTACGCGGTATCCTGGGGGCTCAGTCAGCCCTCAGGTAATGGGGGGTGTATAGGAGGTTTCTGCTTTTACTGCCTAAAACGCTGCCCTGTTTATAATTTAACAACGCAGGTCATATTATATAACATAGCCACTATATTTAAGTAACAGTGCAGTTACTTGTGTACTATTTTCATGAATCCATTCATTTGTATGTATGGCATGTTTAGCACAGAAGTGTCAGAGCATTCATTATTGAATGAATGATTGAACTATGTGACAAATGTATTGCATACAAAGTGAATAGCACACAGGTCCTCCCCCAAAGAGTTCATATTCTCACGGAGAAGACAAAGTAAACACATTAGTGATGGGTGAGATGCTACGAGAGACATATGTAACCATTCTAAGGTTCATTAATTCCTCACTGTGCCAGGCACTTGAGGATGTGGTTCACAAATGTTTGATCATCAAGACAGCTAGATGACTTGCATACATTTCTATTGCCATTATTATCATTTCCATTTTATAGACAAGGAAACTGAGTGTTTGAGCGGTTAACTGACTTGCTCAGGCCTGCACTAGACATAGAAAATAGCGATTTGAGTAGGAAGATGCAAAAGAACCCGAGGAAGGCCATCCTGGAGAACACTCCCGATTGCAAGGAGTGGAAGTTGACCTCAGCTAGATAATGTCTACATTGCAGCCACAGCTGAATCATCTGGATTGCACGCTCGGTCTCTTCTTTCTATTGTGCATTGACAAGGAGTTGTGGGCCGGGGCTCTTGCCACAGGGTCCTCAAGTCTGTGTCGGGATTTTTCAGGCTCATACTGGACATTCCAAGTGGAGGGAGTCACAAACAGAAAACAGTCAAGTCAGCATCAGCCAGTAGGTAAGCCATGACCTGGACACAGAATCCTTAAGAGAACGTGGTAGGAGATGAGGCTGGAAAGGGCAGCGAGAGGCAAGAACATGGGTGGACGGTCTCGTGACCCTCTCTCGGGGGTGCAGACATTAATCTCGGATGATAAAGAACCAAAGACGGCGACCTGACCGAGATGAGCAGATTTATCCGTGTGGCCCTCGGTGCCGTACCCCTCGGGCCCTCCCTCTGCCGGCACCTTCACAGCCAGGACCCACAGTTACCCACTTTACTCTCTGTTCTTTCCCTTCATCATTCTTCTCTTCTCTTTATTTCTTTTCTTTCCCTTCCTTTCTTTCCTTCTTTCTCTCTATCTTTCTTTCTTGGAATTGAACCCAGAAACATTCTACCTTCAAGCTATGCGCCCCCCCCCAGTACTTTTTATTTATTCATTTTTTATTTCTACTTCTTTTCTTTATATACTTCTGTTACTGCATTGCAATTATACATCATATTGAGGTTCAAAAACATGCATCAAACCGCACACGGGTCTTGGTGTTTTCCTTCAGCCCCGTCCTGCTGCCCACACCTCCCCTGCGTGACAATGAAATGGTAGCGATCTCTGCAGACATGGACACAGCATAATTTTAATTGTCTCTTTCATGAGCTCTTCCTTTTCTCCTCCCCACCTCCCTCCCTCCCCATCCCTTTCCCCGATTCTACTGGTGACTCTTCTCAATTATCGAAAGTCCCTCTGTTTCCTATTTTCTCTCTAGCTTCTGCATAGGAGAGAAGACTTTCAACCTTTGACTTTGGGTCTTGCTAAGTTGCCAAGGCTGGCCGCAAATTTGCTCTCCACCTATCTTAGCCTTCCAAGCGCTGGGAATACAGACATATACCACTGTTCCTGGCTGGTGTGTGTGTGTGTGTGTGTGTGTGTGTGTGTGTGTGTGTGTATCACTGGGGATTGAACACAGGGGCATTCTACTTCTGAGCTACAACTCTAGCTGTTTTTATTTTTTGTTTTAGAAACAGGGACTCACTAGGTTGCTGAGGCGGGCCTGGAACCTGTGAACCTCCCAAGTACTGGGACTATAGGGGTGCACCATGCCCGCCTCTGTGTTGTTCTTCGGCTCCTCTCTCCCTGGAGCGCAGGCAAGGGTCCCCAGAGCAGGACTAGGGTCGGCTCCAGTCTTAGGTCACATGCGTTACTCATTATGCCACCTCTGAACACTGAGGGCCCGTTGGGCAGAGCAGAGAGCTGGCACCTGTCCTTCTTTGTAGGAAGCATTCTCTCTGGGGGCCACCCCATGCTCTGCTGGGGAGCCCCACTTGAAGGAAGATGGCTTGGTACATCTTCCTTGGTTCACATTAAACAAGCAATGACTAGCAGAGGGTTAAAGTGCTTTTTTAAAAAACTGCATTAACAAAACAAACAAAAACCTCACTTCGTATTTTTCCAATAATATATCTTTAACTCTGAATGCCATCCAGTATTTCAGTGTTGTGAGAAATCTTCTCCTTTTATTCTTGCATTTCTATCTAGTTTATACAGCCAGGGTGGATTTCTCAAAAAAAAGAAAAGAAAATCTGACTGGCAGCAGTGGACCAAGGGGAGATATTCTGTCACAAAAAGAGGCGACTTTCAGCGTTGCTTTTCTCATAAATATTGTGCTGTCATAAGATAACCCTCTGAAGACGAATGTTCTACTCTGAGTCACGGGGCGTTTCTATGAGTCTGCTACGACAGTAGTTTGCCATAGTCAACCAGTAAAATTTCATTCATTCAGATTCGGTGGTTTTCATAGTCCTTTTATTTCAAAGTATTTGAGGAGGGTTTTTTTGTTTGGGGTGTGTGTGTGTGTGTGTGTGTGTGTGTGTGTGTGTGTGTTTCTGGGGATTGAACCAGGGGTATTCTACCTCCAAGCTATAGCCCTAACCCCTTTTGTTGTTGTTGTTGTTTTAAAACAGGGTCTCCCTAGGTTGCTGAAAGTCTCACTAAATTGCCGAGGCTGGTCTCCAACCTACAGTCCTCCTGTCTCAGCCTCCAAGTACTGGGATTATAGGCATGTACCACACCCTTGGCTGTGTTTGAGTTTTTAACTAATTTGGAGTTCAGCTGATCTGAATATTAATATTTACCAAGTAATCTTTCTCCTCCTACATCTTACAAACTATGTAGCAATATTCAAACTTTTCTGGGGCCTTTTTATTCTTTTCAAAGACAAGATTTTCAGGTTAAAGCAAATACTTTCAGTGTATTCATTTTTTTTTTAACAGTCACACATGGATTGAAAATGTTCTCATTCATTCATAACAAGATCCATTAAGGACTTCTACTTAGTCATTTTTAATAGTGTAAGTGAAGTTATTCTTTATAAAAGGAACAAAACTACTGGAAGTATATTATAATATGCTTTTCAATTATCTTTCCAATGAGTCTGAATTCTCCAGACCTGCTTCCTAGAGAATTTCATTTACTACAAAGATAACCAAGCAGCAGGTTGTTGTTAATTACTTCTCCGCAAGGCTAGTGACCATCAGACAGTCTATGTGTCAGTCTGTCCTGCGGTTACAGTGCCTACAATGTGTGTGCAGTTGTCCTGCTTTCTCATATGTAACTTCCTCATGTTGCTTGTTTCTTCTCCTCCTCTCTCACATGCAGTAGTGTGAACAGGAAGGGAAAACAGGAGCATGACATAGGCACTGGGGCAAAGATTTGGGGGAAGAGGAGTAGAAAAAGCTAATACAAATCTTTGGAGCAGAGATGGAGCTGGGAAAATCCAGTGAGAAGGTGGGGCTATGGGCCATGGAACTAGGGCAAACAGGAGATCTGTGTGGTATCATGGGAGACAGGAGTGGGGAGGCAGATATTAAGGCTCAAGGGAAAGGGAAGGATGATTTAAGAGTACTTGTCCCAAACTTACTCACACAGAATTGCAAAGAACTAGCAGCATAGTAGTGGCTGAGAGAGTGGGCTATGGAGCGAGGCAGACCAGAGTTTGTAACCAGGCTGTCACTCACAATGTGATCTTGGACCATTTATTTAACTAAGATGAACCTCAACATGTTCATCTGCCAAATGGCACTAACAGTGCCTAGATGGGAGGGTTGTGAGAATTGTGTGAGATGGTGTATAGGAAGCAGGCTTGGTACTCCATACAGTTATTGCCTATTTAGTGATATATAAATTTCACTTGTTTCCCCCCAATTATTTAGAATTTGTCAGATTTGACCCTCAAGAACTTCACTACAAATATATCTAGGTAATAGATTACTAATATTCCAATAATTCTAAGCAGTGTGTGTGTGTGTGTGTGTGTGTGTGTGTGTGTGTGTGTGTTTTCTGGGGATTGAACCCAGGGTTGTTCTACCTTTAAGCTACACACCCAGCCCTATTTTATTTTTATTTTGAAACAGGATCTCACTAAGTTGCTGAGGGCCTTGCTAACTTGCTGAGACTCGCCCCAAAGCTACACTCCTCCTGTCTCAGCCACCCAAGTATTGGAATTACAGGCAGGCACCAAACTCTTGGCTGTTTAAAATATTTTATTAAGCAAAACTCCTTGACCTGGTCAGTGGTTTATATATAAGTGGGAGAGTTACATTCTTTGGTGTCAAAGTTCAAATCCTGGGTCCATTATTCACCAGGAATATTTCTTAAAATCCAGAGGTTTTTTTGCTGTAGTTTGCTGGTACCTGGCTAATGGTACTGTGGGGAGGTGGCAAAACCTTTAAGATCTGGGGTGTAATGGGTGAAGTTAGTTCATTTGGGGTGCACCCTGAAAGGGGATACCAGGACACCCCTTCCTATCCTTCTCTCTCTGTTCCCTGGATACCA
Source organism: Graphiurus murinus (assembly GCA_004027655.1). Taxonomy (NCBI): domain Eukaryota; kingdom Metazoa; phylum Chordata; class Mammalia; order Rodentia; family Gliridae; genus Graphiurus; species Graphiurus murinus. The sequence continues at coordinate 25,478 of PVLC010001108.1, read as the reverse complement.
TGAAGTAAATAGGCCTCCTCCACCATGGATTCCCACCACGATGTACTGAACCATCACAGGCCCAAAGCGACAGGGCCAAGTGATCATGGACTAACCTCTAAAACCATGAGCTAAAATAAACTTTTCCTCTTTATAAATCGTTTATCTCAGGTCTTTTCCCATATGCTTCAGTCTGTATTCTCAATGCTATAACCCAAAACAATTGGCCACACAACTTAGAGGAAAAAGATGTATTTGCTCACAGTTTTTGGAGATTTGGGGATTCAGTCCATATGAGTACCCAGTATGCAGAACCCATGGCGTGGAGGCAGGAAGCAGGGAGAGGGAGCAAGGGGAAGAGAGAGGACCAATGGAATCCCAAGGCCACACCCCAAGGGCCCCTCCTTAGCAACCAAGTCCTTCTTCCCATGTTGCCGCCTTGTTTCGGTGAGGGCTGGGGGGACATTCTAAATCCAGAACATTACGCCACAGTAATGGAAAGCCAACGAACCTGTTTTTTTTGTTAGTAAAGTGGGATCAAATCTACCTTCTTAGAGAGTAGGTAGGATTAAGAGTGATGATAATGGGCTTTGTATGTTACTTTATTTATTCTAATGCCAGCTACTTGGGATGGTGATTTTCAGTTTTTAGTATCTCACAATTTTGATGTCATTTGTTGGCTAGGGGGACTTAGCGTAGAGAGGAGAGAAAATGTATTAAACAAAAGAATGACCCAGAGTAGGTAAGAATGTGCATAAGTCTCATAATGAAGTGGTTGTAATATCAATATTGGGATCTGGAATATAGATTAGCAGAGCTGAGAGGCCAATTCCTGACTCTCCAAGACCTTGTAGCTTTTATTTTATTGGTAAAGAAACAGAGCCCAGAGACCAAATGGTTTCCCCAGAGGCATTAATTTCAAGTTTCTACATCTGGGTCACTCATCTCTCCTGGGTTATATGTAGTTCCTAGTGAATCACTTTGATGCCAAGGATATTTAAAAAAAAAAAAAAAAACTTGAAATATGATAGCATTCTTTTCTAATTTAACTCAGCATTAGAAATAATCTGAATTACATGGACATCGATAATATTTTAGAAGTTTAATAACATGGCTGCTTTAGGGTCAAAACTTAATGTTGTAGCAATAGACTTTTAATTGTTTTCATTTTTTAAAATAAAATTATCCACCACTTTTTTTTCACTTGAAATGTGTTTTTCTGGATCCTAATAGGGAATTATAGACATAAATGTCGATTCCAGAGGTTCCTAATTTGACTTGCCACCCCCTTTTCAGAAAAAAAAAATCACCCAGCACCCTCCTGGAAAACCTTCTTTAAGTGAAGAAACAGAAAGATACGGTGACAAATTTGCGTCTTTTATGTATCCATATTTTATCCCAGCACCCCCCTGGGGGAGGTATCACCCACGCTGAGAACCTATGGATGGTTCTATGGTATCAACTGAGTTGCCCACCTTCTAGTAGCATGGAAATCTCCTGATCGTAGGGGAAGATTCCAAAGTCAGGTCTAGTGTTCTGAGGTTCCTGCATGATCCTAGAGCCTTCCTCCAGAGGAAACTCCTCTCTGCCTCATCCACAATTGCAAAACCTTTAGACCTTGGAAATTCTATTTCTATAGAAATCTGCACATTGGGCAACTGCTGTGGACCAGTGGTCCAGTCACTGGACTCATCTGCTCCCATGCCGTTTGTATTTGGCTGGCTGATAGAACCCGGGCATCTCTGAGCAGCACGCTAGCAGGGATACAGCCATGGCGGCTGCCCCTCTCCCCCTAAAGAAGGGAGCAGAGAAGCAAGACAGAGAGGGTGCCACCTTTCCATCCCGCCACTCAGTCTCACTTGACCTCTCCTGATTTCCTTCTGCCCTCAACTACAGAACCCTGCTCTTATTTTCATGGCTGATCTACTTTAATGTGTTGATTTTCCTTTGTGGTGTTCAACTAATGTTTTGGTGAAAATGCTGGAAAACTGCAAGTTAAGAGCCCTGACTTTGTGTAGTAGTGTAAAGGCCTGTGTGTAATTATAGTCCATTCTGGTTTACCTATCATTGACTATATATTCCTTTTATTCCTTTCTCTCCCTATGTTTTTAAATCAACACGAGTTTCTAATTTTTCAGTTAGCAATTACATTGTAGAAACAGTCATGCTATTATTTCTATCTTACAGATGCAGATACTGGGGTTCTATGTTCATAGCTAATCACTCCAGGTCCCAGAGACAAAATTGGAGCCCCCGTCGAGAGCCGCTGGTTATCATCCCAAACAGAGCGGGCTACTTATCTGGGGAGGACTCCTTCTCCTTATTTTCTTCTTAGGTAAGTCCTATCTTTTTATTAAACCATAAAATGAGTGTCTATCATCTTGACAGTGAATGATGAGCTAACGGCCTCTCTATAAAATGTGGCTTCTGTTTGCGCCTTCCTTGAGCCCCGTGGATGAAATGTCGGCACTGACCCCTGCAAACGTCCCGCCTGGGTCCGCGCTGAGACGCCACTCTTCTGTTCTTAGCCGTCCGCCCTTTGGTCTTGTGGGCAGTGTCGTTGACACATGTGCTACTTCTCAGGCTGTGTAGTATATTAATTTATAGCTGACTTGGTGTTCAGATTCTGGCTTGAAGCCATCCTAATGATGAAAGAATAAGAAATACTCAAAGAATATGAAGTTTTGGAGACCACATGGGGACCTGTGTAGGTGTCTGGTGACTTTGTCCGTAGCTATGGAGGGAAGAAAATGAATCAGAAATAAAAGTCCCACCCAGTTACATACCTTGATCAAAGTCAAGATCATATAAAAGTAACAAAATTAACTAGCCAGTTTCATTGAGTTCGTCTCTGCCACCCCCCACCCCATACTGGAGCATTTTACCTCTAAGCTATACCCCAGCCTTTACATTTTAAAATTTTGAAACAGGGTCTCAAGTTGCTGAGGCTGGCCTTCAAGCCTGCAATCTTCCTGTCTCAGCCTCCCAAGTACTGGGATTACAGGTGTGAGCCACCACGCCGGGCTCATTGGGCCAAGTCAGGCTGCTACCCAGGTGGCTTGGAGCGTCTGAACAGTGATGGTGGCCCAAGTGACCCTCAACGTTAGCTATATTCATTCAGCCTAAATTTGATCATAAGGCTACCCAATATTTTACCCTAAGACAAGTGATACCCATTCTCCTATCTCAGAGGTTCTCAGACAGCCCTCACCATTCTGACACCAGGTCATGAAATTTTGGTATTTGACACAGAAAAAGCAGCAAAGATATCAGATGGTCCTCGGCATAGTACTGTTCTTTATCGCACTTGGTTTTGGTTTAGTGAGCCACGTAGATCAGCGCGCAGACACATCACAGGTCACCTCAGACCAAAGGGCCCTAGATATTGTGATTGGCGAGTCAGTGGCCAGAGGTTGCTAAGCTGAGCTTCAGCAATGTTGGAACCAGGAATTCGTGGCATTAATGTTTGCACCATCTTCAACACAGAAGGTTCACTGCGTAATGGCAAGAGACACACTTGCAAAAGAGCTTCTGAGTTCAAGGAACTTAAGCGGCTCTTTGCACCCTTTCTGCAAAGCGGCAGCATTGGTGGAACTCCACCAGACAAAGGTCATGTGGACACGGGACCGCGTGCAGCTGAGCTGAGTGGGAGGTCCTGTTTACTCCACCAGGAGCCGGCAGGCCTCAGAAAGGGAGTTCAGGACTCCTCTTCGATCCTGGTGATTTACTCTAATTCCCTTTTGTAGGCATATGGATTCTATTTTCTACTGTCTCTATAAATACTGCTGTGATGGTCTCTGCCAAGCCAGCTACCTTTCTCACCCCAGGGAGAAGGCAGAGAGCAGACATTCCTGCGCCGTCACCCCGCCCCAATACACAGCACCAGGAGGGGAGGGAGGCGACTTGGCAGTCAAGATGATGGGTGTATTGGACTCTGTAAAGAGCCAGGCTAAGCTTAGAGTCAGGGGGCTCCCATAAATAACCGGTGTCACTCTCTCTTCGTGTGGTTGGACCAGAATGCCTCTCTCTTTTGAGCTGGACAAGCAGCAAGAGATCAAAGAGTCGCCCGTTTATGGAAGCGTAGTTCATTACAGAGTTGCCGTGTTCAGTGGGAGGCTCTGGCAGAAGCACGAGTAATTCTCTCCCTTGATGATTTGTTGCATGGACTGGGCTGAGAGGGCACTAAAAGTACTTGCAACTGCTTTAAATAATTTTTTTAAATAAAGATGAAAATTCACTTTCAAAGGAGAGGTAAAACTGAGCCCGCACCTTCTTAGGCTCTGGAATGTGGTAGGAGGGAGAGGAAGTAAAGAGATTGACCCATTACCACATGGAATGCTCGGTTCCAGAAGAATGATAGGAGGTGGAACAGTATCCTGTGTAATTTCCTTATCCTTGGGTAAGCATTAGAGAGAGCCTTTGATAAGCAGAGCAGAACATATACAGGGATTTTTTAAAGCCCGAACTAGATAATATATTTGAAGAACAGGCTTTGAACTAGTTTGCTAGAGTATAAAGAATAAATGTGTTTCAAATTATAGCACTGGTGATGTTATAATTCCAGAATTGTAGATAATCACAATGCTGCAAAATAATGGCTACGATTTATTCCATGTCTGCTGTGTACCACACACTGTGAGGTGTATATGATATCTTTTAATCCACACAACCTTGCGCATGGGTAACATTGTTATCCCCATTTTAAACACTGGATGGTGAGGCTTTGCAGAATTGAAGGGCTTTGCTCAAGGTTGTATGGTCATTAATTGCAAAGTCCCAGGTTGGAACCGGGTGCTCGAATGCAGAGACATGATGACCGCTGAGCTTGTAGTCAATATTTGTGGTTCCTGCCCCTATTTCTGGCCTCTGTTGGAGAAGCTGTGGGAGCATCCTTGCTTTCTGAGCTGGGAGCTTTGCTCTCAGAGTTACCTCGATCTGATGGCGGTTGTTCAGGTCAGACTACAGAGCTCTGAGTCTTCTGTGGCCCTCGTCCACATGGTCCCCTGCAGGTGCGTAGGACTGCTCCAGACCACAGACAGGTCTCCACCAGGAACCTCCCCTAAATGCATGCTGAAGACTGCAGGCAGAGGAAATGCTTTGCCGGGTTGTCTGCCATCCTCCAGAGCCATAAAGGACCCTTTCTGGACATCTTGTTGAATTTGTCTGAAACGTGCAAAATGCTTTCTTTGAAAGACACAGTGTGTATGTGGGACCCCTGTCCCTGTCATTGACAATAGGGAGTCAAATTTAATGACTGACACCTCATGCAACATATTGCATAAGTAAGGTCCTTGAGTGGGCATTTCCTTAAAGACTCGATGTCTTGCAAAAGACACCTGTCACATGCTTGATCAGTGACAGTGATAGCCAAGAAACATTTCCTCAAATGCACGATTTTAACAGGAAATGTGTTCTAGCTTCCCGTTCTTTATAAGCTGAATTGTGTGAATCTTTGGAAAAAATAGCATATGGTGCGGCGCAAAGAACTCAGTGAGTAGAGTCAATAAAGTCGGATTGCTGTGTGATCCCGTGAGCCTTTGTCCTTGCCACAGATAAAACCCGAGTCACAGGGACGCCACCAGACCAAATGAGTAAGATGATCGGAAAGCTCCGGCTCTCTACGAGTGTTACGTTTCTTCTCTTCCTCCCAGTGATCAGACCTTTTGTTCTACCCATGTCTCCATGTTGCTTAAGAACAAGTTTTAAAAGGTCAGAAATAGAAACAAAGAACAAATCAATTCTCTTTCTCATACGGATTTAATAGCCATCAAGAACGTCATTGAAATCCTGTGGCTCTCTCCCCCCTCCAAGTTTTCTCGAAAGCTTTCACACATGCATTGAAAGAACTTGTGAGTCAGGCTTCTGCAGTGCTGCCGTTAAGAGCCGCCGAAATCAGCTGCCAGGCAGCTCATGTGTTCTCAGTGCCAGCAGAGGAAGAAAACACATTTGCTCAAAAGCAATGGAAACTTTAAAAACCAGTCGAGTCGTAATAAAGAAGACACTTTGCATTTTGCTAACTTCTTTTCCTCCCTGCTGCCTAGAGACTTTTCTGCTCCTGGACAGGTTCTCATGCTCCTGAAGCATCTGTTGCCCTAACTACTCCCTCCCTGGGTTGGGGACTCCAGCTGGCCAGGGAGGGGAGACACAGGACGTGCAGAATGACCAACAGGTGGAATAATGATGCAGAAATCATCAATCAGCAGCAGCCATTGTGGAAGACAAGACACCAAAGGATATAAGTCCTTTCTCTCCTTAAAATCCTATAATGTCATAATGCAACAGGTAATTAACTTTAGTCCATGGTCAAGGAAACATGGCCTTTAGCAGGCAGAGTCGCTTGGCCAAGGTATAGAGCTTATGAGTTGGGTAGAGGTGACCAACGGTTGTCATTGTAGCATTACACTTATATGCATAGCATTATCTGTGGGACCTCTGGAATGTTGGAAACGTTGTTTCATCTAGAAAATCATCTTTAACAAAGTATAGAAAGATCCCCTTGAGCTGGGTGTGGTGGTGCATGCCTGTAATCCCAGTACTTGGGAGGCTGAGACAGGAGGATCACAGGTTCAAAGCCTAGCCTCAACAATTTAGTGAGGCCCTCTGCAATTTAGCAAAGCTCTCAGCAACTTTTTATTATAGTTTCAAAATAAAAAAATAAAATAGGGATGGGCGTGTAGCTTGGAGGTAGACTGCTGCTGGGTTCAACCCCCAGCACCACCCACACAAACAAAGAGAAGGATATCCCTCATATCCTAAAGGAACAGATTGCTGGCAAGTGCTGTTTTCTCCATGTTAATGTTGTAGAAACCAGATTCAAATAAGTTGTGGGTTTCTCCTAAAGCGAAAGAAATCAATTACAGGGGAAATGAAACTCTCCGCTTAGTGCCGTACTTGAGAAATGTTAAGCTCATTTTATGTCTGCCCTTCTTGCCTCTCGCTGAAGCCGGCCTGTTCTTCAGTAATTGGTATTTGGTTGTTCCTGTGGGTTGTCGGTCGGGTGTTTTTATTCATTAAGTCCTGTAAGTAAAAATTGATGTGATAGAAAAACCATGGCAGTCACGGGCCACAGAACAAAGGCTTTTCCAACCCAGTATTTCTTGCATAACATCTGGGTGGATGTTTCATGTGGGTTTTTTTCTTTCCTCAAGTATCCAGTGGCATGATTCTATGTTCAAAAGGGATTGACAGTGACGTTTCATTTGACCAAGAAAAAAAAAAAAAAAAAGAAAGAAATATTTTTACATCTAACAGAACCCAAAGGCAACTTGAAAAAAACACTTTGAAAGCTGATATCCATTTGACGATCTAAAGCAGACCAAAGGTGTCTCTTGCAGACACGGGCCAGAGACCGCTCCGCTGTGCGTCCTTGTCACATGGATTATGTTGACTTCCTGAGAAATGTTCAGGACTCACTGTCACAAAGGATCTGAAATGGTAGTTCTGAAGTCCTATAGAAATGGGTCACTGTAGAAATACTAAAGAGAAAAGCAAGCCAGGTAAACTAGGATCATGGCCCCGTGTCACACCTTACAGTTTGAAACCCCAGGTCATCCTTCCGGCTGCCACTCACACAGCATGGCTAATCCTGTCACATTGACCACCTCCTTGGCCTGGCGACTTCCCCATCCAGCTAAACCTTAGCCAGAAGCAAAAGCGCAGGGTGCCCTTGTGTTTAAAACTATTGGGTGGAAGAAAGAGAAGGCACAGGAAAGGAATTTCTCAGTCATAGAAAACCAGAGTGTTTGGTGGTGAGACAGAATCTCTCCGTTCAGGATTCGCAGGTTAAATTCTCCCTGTGCCTTTGAATGAAGGATTTCCCCTCAACACGGTACTGAACGCTGTGTTCAGTTACAGGACCCTGGAGACAGGTGATTGAAGAAAAGAAAGAACTTTCAGGGGAGACTGGAATCTAATGCCTATTATGATGAACTGTAACTTAGAAACACCTGTAGAGACAAGAGAAACCTAGACTTTAAACACAGCTTAAAAAATGTCGACTTTGTCTGAATTAAGCTAGTACTGACTTCCTTAAACTTCAGTTGGTAGAAAGTATACCTTCTAAAAAACAAAAAAGCTTTTTTGGGGGGGTGGGGGGTTACTGGTTGTATCTTAACCCATAACATTTTTTTTTAATTTAAATATAGTGGGTTCGCATAGTTTGTGGATTCTCTATTTAGCAAATTCACATATTTGCTAAGATTTATTTGTAATCTCACAATCAGTACTAACTACATTTGCAGCCATGCACAGAGAGTGGTGATAAATTTGAATCCCCCAAAGCACACTATAAACACTGTAAACAAATATTCTTTTCATGGTCTGTTTAGTGCCATTTTTTTAATTGTTGCGTTTTTCCATGTTTCTTGGTCATCTTGCAGTTTTAAGTGGTTCACACACCGAAAGCTGAAGTACTGTCTAGTGTATCTAAGTACAAGAAGACTGTGATGAGTCTTGTGGAGAGAATACGTGTGTTTAGGTAAACTTTGTGCAGGCAAAAATTATAATGCAGTGGGCTTTGAGGTGATTCAATTGATATATTAAACAAGGTGTCTAAATAAAACACACATAAAACAAGGTTATGACAAATGTACCACCAGAACCTCCTAGGAAGGGAACCATGTATTTCCCCCAGGAGTGATAGTTCTCTGGTTCAGTGTTCACTAACTCAGTGTTCTTCTTAGCGTTAGTTACAGAGCAAAGCTACTGTGGCTCATGAGAATCAACTTTGATTAGAATTCTGTACCATCTCAACAACTAGGGGGTTCTGTTGTGTGTATGTCTCCACTTAACCCTCTCCAATGTGACTATGTTCAGGACCAGGTTTCAGAGAACTTGGGCATGAGGTAGCCTGAACGAGGATCACAGGAATCTTACACATGAGGTGGAGAAGGGAAGGCTGGTTCTGGAATATGGAGGGAGAAGGAACTTGCTCATATGTCATGGGAAGGCACTGCCATAAAGGAGTGGGATGGGTATGTGGGAAGAAGACAGAGAAGAGACAAGAAGTAGAGGGAAAATGGAAAACAGGTGTGTTCATGTTGCCGCTGACAGCTGGTACTCACGACAGTGCTGGTAACCTGAGACTACTCAACATCACTCCGGCCACTGAGCATTGATGTGTGTAAAATGTCTTCTACTATACCTTCTTGAGATACCAACCCATTCCTCAGAGCTTAATGAATGACATCACTTCATGTAAATTGTAATTGTATTTGTTTTTCTGGCTCATGTAATGTCATGACTCCATTCATAGCTACCCTGAACAGACAGTTTTGATTTTCAATAAATAGTATCCATAGAAATGTTTCTCCTAAGCCAGGGACACTTGCATGTACTTAAGTCAATGGAATTTAATAACATATTTAATATATTATTGCCAGGGAGATTTTTTACTCACTAATGTAGAGAAACTGTGTTCTCATATTCATGCATAAGGTAATTTGTTTTATAGGCAGAAAATGGAGTTTACAGTTTGAAATAAACAAATGATTGCTTTAAACAGTGTGGGGGGAAAAGTATACCACTTCAAAAATAATTGCTTGTTTACATGCATTTGCTTGTTGGAAACAATAGACTGAAATGAGAGCTCCTCTATCATTAGTCTGTTATGTGAAGGAATGAAAAAGTGTTTACAGGGACCCAAAACAGTAGAAAGAATTTCCCACAATGCTATGTGGACATGATAAATTGTACCATTTCCCCACTTAATGGTATATTAGATCAATACAGCATCTAACTCATAAACTTCAGCTGAAAATCCCAAATCTGATAGAAGAGGTTTTTTTAAGTATCTCATGAAAGATTTTCAGAACTTTAGAAAAAATGTTTGTGAAATATGGCCAAGTTATGTCTTCACACATGAAAAATATACTATATTTTCCTAGGAGTTTAAAAATCATTTTGTGAAGAGTTCTTACAATCAGCATTGAAACTACATTGACCTGCTGCTAAAGAATAATCATCATAGCATCTCATGTTTTTTTTTTACGAATGAAACAAATAATAAAATACATAAAATGAAAATTGCATTTTTCAGTATTAGCTATTATAATAACATTGTTATTACAGTGAATGTTAACCCTAAAATAGCACCTATTTATCAAAATTGCCCTAAACCATCTTTTTTTACTACAATCATTAATACAGCAATACCATTCTTAAAAACCTTTAGAACCATCAAAGGATAGTATAAGAAACAATGAGGTAAAAGAATCTTAAGGGTTAAAAATAAACTTCCCTAGGTCCACTAGGAAATTTCTTATAAAAGATGCTACAGTGGCGTTGCTTGGTCCACATTCATATCTGCTTTGTTAGTTGGTAATTAAAACTAACTGCTATAATAAGCAACTTCAAAATATCAGTAGCTGAAATATTTATTGCTGATGTAAAATTTACTAAGGGTCAGGTAGATATTTGGGGGTGGGGGTTCTCCTTTAAATAGTTTCTTCTATCTTCTCGCCTCTACAGTCTCAGTGGAGGAGAAAGAGTTTGATGATAATGAAGGAGTCTTATGGCTAGGCCCAGAAATCTCAGCATAATTTATACTCCTGTTCTCTGGGCCAGAACCTAGTCCTGAAATCACAATGGAACTTCAAGGTTTGCTGGGAAATGCCTTCTTTCTGTTGGCATGGGGGAAAGAAACAGGATATGTTTTCCTGACTCTCAAAGATAAAGGTTTGAACTTCCCAGAATGCACCATTTATTTCTTAGCATGCCATTAAATGGGATTTACAGCCAGGCATAGACAGGAGGATGGCAGATTCGAGGCCAGCCTCAGCAACATAGTGAGACCCTCAGCAACTTAGACCCTGTTTAAAATAAATAAATAAATAGACTGGAGGTATTGCTTGGAGATAGAATGCCCCTGAAGTTAATCCCCAGTCACATACACACACACACACACACACACACACACACACACACACACACACACACACACGAATGCTGTTAACAATTATTATAAGAGAGAAAAGGCAATAGTTTAACTTATGGATCTCAGCATGCAGAGTTGGGTGTGGTCATCACGCTCAAGTTCTGGTTCCCTTGACTCTGATGATCATCTCACCACCCCTGTGGCCACCCTCTCAACTCCTCATTTAGGGTGACAGTTAGCCACTATTTCCCTGAATTCTATTCTGTGTGTGTTATCTTCCTGCTAGACTCTAGCCAGTGAAAGGAGTGAGGTCTGTGTGTAGCTTCATTTTTCATGTAGGGATATCCAGATGTTGAGAACACTACTCTTTCTCCATGAAACGGCCTCTGATCCTCTGTCAGAGATCAGTTGAGTGTATTTGTGTGCATCTGTCTCTCTGCTACTCATTCCGTTCATCGATAATGGTCTGCTCTTTCACCAAGACTGCAATGTCTTGATCACGGGAGCTTTGTAGTGAGTCTTTGTTTTATTTACACTTTTTTTTTTGGTACTGGAGATTGAACTTAGAGGCATTCTACCTCCGAGCTATACCTCCAGTCCTATTTTTTATTCTTTATTTTGAAACAGGGTCTCACTAAGTTGCAGAGGGCCTCACTAGGTAGCTGAGGCTGGCCGAGAACCTGGATCCTCCAGTCTCAGCCTCCCAAATGCTGGGATTACAAGCGTGTGCCACCACACCCAACTTATTTATACTTTTATTGGTGTATTGTAATTATACATCATGGTGAGGTTGAAAGTGATACAAACATACATGCACACAGCACTTGGTATCTTTCTCTAGATCTCATCTCGCTCCCTGTACATATTCATGGGATTGTCTCCAGGTTGGCTAATGATAGTTCTCCAGCTTTACTCTTTTCTGCCAATACTTTTTGGGGCTATCTGACTCTTTTTCCTTCCATGTAAGCTTTGGAATCAATTTGTAAATATCAATAAAACAACTTGTTGGAATTTGGATTAGGACTGCATTAAATCTGGAAATAAAAATGGGAAGAACGGGCATCTTGGCAGCATTGAGTCTTCCTAATCATGAATATGGTATCTATCTTGATTTACTTAGACATTCTTTGACGTATTATAGGTTTCAGTTTTCTTTCATCTATTTACATTTATACCTAAAGTATTGACTTTTGACTTCCGGGAAGATGACGTCTGAGTGAAACACCACTCCTCAGGCGCTGTGAGCTCGAATCAAATCTGCCATAAAAGCAGCTTCTTGACAGATGAAAAAAGCAACAAAAAAGTGAACAAAGCTACGAAAACTGAAGTACAGCTTAACAGAACCCAGAAAGCTGACCAGGGAGAGCAAAGGAGCCTGTCTGCACGGCAGCAGTGCCACGCCACAGAGCAGTGGCCACCATTGAGCCAGCCGCCCAGAGTCTACTAACACCAAGATATTTAAGGACCTTCTGCATTCCCAGTGACCAGAAGTGGAGTAAGTGACTCCAGAACTCCACATCCTATCTGGAGGCGTATCCTCGCACCTTCAACAGTGACAGGAACGTGTGGTATGACCAGCATAAGCTCACACGGGGCCACCCCAGCTCACCTCTCCCTCCAGAGCCGGAGCACCGATCAACTGCACTGCAGAGCTTGAATCAAAACTGCCGCAAAAGCAGCTTCTTGACAGAAGGAAAGAAAAGCAAAACAGCAGAAAAGTGAACAAAGCAACAAAAGCAGCTGATCAGAACCCAGAAAGCAGACCAGGGAGAACAAAGGAGCTGGTGCATGTGCAGCAATGGCAGCCACCATTTTGCCAGCCTCCCACAAGCAGCATGGATCTACCCAAAAGGTCTGCAGGTATGGACAAATCAAGTATGTTCTTACAACCTTGGAGGGTTTTTTATTTTGTTCCTTGTTGTTGTTGTTTGTTTTGGGGGTTTTTTGTTTTGTTTTTTTTTTTTATTCTGTTTTCATTTTGCATTGCTTTGATATATCTATGTTTGTTTGGAGGATTGGTTGCTTTGTTAGCTTTTGCTAGACCCTAGAAGTCAACACCTGAAACCCACGAAAAGCACCAATAGAGTGGGCAGAAGAAGTCTCAGAGAAATTGCAACTCAGTACAAGATACCATTCAAAGAGAGAAAATAAAAATAAGAAGCCTATAAATTCAGAGAAAGCTTGCAAGAGCAGCAAAGATATAAATTTAAGAACAGGGAAACCATGGGAAGGAAAAATAGCAAAGAAACAATGAGTCAACACAATCCCACAATAACAGAACTCAACAACACTGAAAGGCAGAGATTACCAGAAGAACAATTCACATCTTTAATAGTAGAAATGATACAAACCTTCCAGAAAGAATGCAGAGGGAGCTGGAAAGAAATAAAGAAACAAATAAACAAGGAATCTGATACCCTGAGCAGGAATCATAGAGAAGCCTTGAGGGAAGTGAAGGATGTGAAAGATGCAATGATTGAAGTGAAGGCATCAATACAAACCATAAACAGTAGATTTGACCACATGGAAAATAGAATATCACTCTTAGAAGATGACCATTCCAAAAATGAATCCACTGTATATAATCTAGAAAAAAAATTTTGACAGTATGAATTAGACATCAATAAGATCTGGGCCAACTTTAAAAGAGCTAACCTAAGAATAATAGACATAGAAGAGGGATTAGAAGTTGAAACTAATGGAATAAACAATCTTTTCAAAGAAGTAATATCAGAGAATTTTCCAAACATAGAGAAATTAACACACAGGTACAGGAAACATATAGAACCCCCTATAGACAAGACCAAAGAAGAGGTTCACCATGCCACATAATAATCAAGCTGACAAATGTTGAGGCTAGGGAGAGAATTCTAAAGGCAACAAAAGTAAAAGACCAAGTGACATTTAGAGGAAAACCAGTTAGAATCACTCCAGACCTCCCAAACCAAGTCATGAAAGCCAGGAGGGGCTGGAGTAACATATTCCAAACTCTGAAAGAAAATAACTTGCATTCAAGATTCTCCTACCCAGCAAAGCTCTCTCTCAAAATTGATGGGGATATTAAAAACCTTCCATGATGAACAGAAACTGAAAGAATTTATGTCTTCCAAACTAGCACTAGAGAAAATACTCAAAGAAATTAACTACAAAGAAGAACTAACAAGTAAACGTCAGAGCCAGAGAAACAATAATTTCCGGGAAACAAACAACTAAGCAAAGAAGAACAAACACTTCCGCAAACAGAAGTCAAAACTCAAAATGTTAGGAATTAAAAATCATCTCTCAATAATCACACTGAACATAAATGGTCTCAACTCCCCAACAAAAAAGCACACGGTGGCAAAATGGATTAAAACCCATAATCCATCTATATGCTGCCTGCAAGACAGATACCTTACAAGGAAAGATTCCCACAAACTAAAGGTGAAGGGCTGGAGTAAGGTAATCCGTGAAATGGAACTCGAAGACAAGCAGGAGTAGCAACTATGATATCAGATAAATTAGATTTCAAGCCTATGTTTATCAAAAGACACAAAGCAGGTCATTTTTTACTAGTAAAAGGAACAATCCAGAAAGAGGAAACAATTATCAACATCTATGCCCCAAACATATGTGGAGCCACTTTCATAAAACAAATTCTGCATGATAGAAAGTCACACATAGATCCAAATACACTAATAGTAGGAGACGTCAATACTCCTCTCATATCACTAGACCGATCTTCTAAACAAAAGGTCAGTAAAGATGCTTCAGGCCTAAATAATACCATAAACCAAATGGACCTATTAGCCACATACAGAATATTTCACCCAACTACAGCGGAATTCACATTTTTCTCAGCAGCCTATGGAACCTTCTCCAAAATAGACCACATTCTGGGCCATAAAGAGAGCACTGGCAAATTCAAAAAATGTAACATAATTCCCTGCATCTTTTCAGACCACAATTGAGTGAAACTAGAAATCAACTCTAAGAAGACCCAGAGTAACCATGTAAACACATGGAGACTGAACACCACACTGCTGAAGGAGGAATGGGTCATAGAAAAAGTAACAGGAGAAATTAAAAAATTCCTAGAAACCAAGGAAAACAGAGATACAACATATCAAAACCTCTGGGACACCTTGAAGGCAGTACTAAGAGGAAAATTTATAGCACTGAGTGCCCACATAAGAAGAACAGAAAATCACCAAATAAATAACCTAATGACACAGCTCAAAGCTCTTGAGAAACAAGAACCGTCTAACCCCAAAGCCAGTAGAAGACAGGAAATTATGAAAATCAGAGCAGAAATTAATGAAATAGAGAATAAAAAAACAATACAGAAAATCAACACAACCAAAAGCTAGTTTCTTGAAAAAATAAACAAGATTGATAATCCATTGGCCAACCTATCCAAAAGAAAGAGAGAATCGACCCGAATTACCAAAATAAGAGATGAAAAAGGTGATATTACCACCAACAGTGTGGAAATACAGAGGATCATCAGAAACTATTTTGAAAAACTATACTCCAACAAAATGGAAAATCTAGAAGAAATTGACAGATTTCTAGATACGTATAACCTTCCTAGATTGAGTCAAGAAGATATAGAAAACTTAAACTGACCAATAGCAATCAAGGAGATAGAAATGGCAATAAAGAGGTTACCATCAAACAAAAGCCCAGGGCCAGATGGTTTTCCAAGTGAATTTTATAAAACATTTATAGAAGAACTAATCCCAATACTCCTCAAAGTATTCTGTGAAGTAGAAAGAAACGGGACCCTCCCAAACACATTTTATAAAACCAACATCACATTAATACCAAAGCCAAATAAAGACAGCTCAAGAAAAGAAAACTATAGGCCTATATCATTGATGAACCTAGATGCAAAACTGCTAAACAAAATACTAGCAATGCGCATTCAAAACCACATCAAGAAAATTATACACCATGACCAAGTCAGGTTCATCCCAGAGATGCAAGGCTGGTTCAGCATATGTTTATTGTTTATTTATTACCTTAATAATTCTGAGAATTGTGTTTTCCTATTTCTAGAAAGTTCTCAGTCATTATTAGACCTTTTCTCTTTCCTTTTGAGTTGTAGTTGTTTTATATATTAGGCCATCTATATTGAGAAAGCCACTACCTTGTCAAATTTTATTCTGCTCTGTTATTTCCTAGGCTAAGAGTCAATACGCTACAGGCCATGGGCCAAATCTAGTCGGCTGCCATTTTGAAAATAAAGTCTTAGTGGAACATAGCCAGGCTTGGTGGTTTACATTGTCTCATCTTTGGCTGCTTTAAAAACATTACAATAGTAGTGTTGAATACTTTCAGCAGAGACTTTATGGCCCAATATACCCCAAATATTCACAATATGGTCTTCTACGGAAAAATTTTGCCCATCTCTAGCCTAAACTTCCAATTTGAAAAGTATCCCATCTCCTCCAATATATTTTCTTAATCTTTAAATATCATAATTCTTTCATAACATTTCCTTTTTGTCTTGTGTGTGTGTGTGTGTGTGTGTGTGTGTGTGTGTGTGGTGCTGGGGATTGAACCCAGGTCATTCACCCCAGCCCTATTTTATTTTTTTGTTTTGAAACAGGTTCTCTCTAAGTTTCTGAGGACCTCACTACATTGCTGAGGCTGGCGTTGAACCTGTCTCATCCTTCCAAGTACTAGGATTACCAGCATGTGCCACCACACCTGGTTCTTTTTGTCTTGTAAGTGGCATTTTAAGTCACTACTATTATTTTGTCTTCCAGTTCACAAATTTTGTCTTCAGCTGAATCTAATCTGGTATTTAAAGCAATTTCTAGTTTAAGTATATTTTTATTTCTAGCAATTTAATGTTTTTCAAATTTTACTTTTTTTTTTTTTTTTGTGGTTCTGGGGATTGAACTCAGGGGCATTCTACCTCCGAGCTACACCCCCAGCCCTATTTTTTATTCTTTATTTTGAAACCGGGTCTCACTAAGTTGCGGAGTGCCTCACTAAGTAGCTGAGGCTGGCCGCGAACCCGGATCCTCCGGTCTCAGCCTCCCGAATGCTGGGATTACAAGCGTGCGCCACCACGCCCGGCCAAATTTTACTTTTTAATATTATATAACTTGTGGTGTTTACTATATGCTTTTATTTCCTTAAAGTTATTAAATATATAAGACATATATTCCAGGTCTGATCATTCTAATGTCCCCGATTTTTTCCTTTGTTGCTTTTCTTGATTTTTGCTAGTCATGTCTTATTTTCTTAGATTTGGTGGTTTATTTTTGTTGGTGAGCTCATTTCCTTGGAAACTTTTTTTTTTTTCTTAGCATGAGGCTTAGGTTTACAATGTATTCTTCCAGAAAGTGATTGTATTTCTTCTGTGAAGAATCTGCTACTCTATCATCTTGAGGCCACTTTAAACTCAAATACTGCCTTTTTTGGAGGCAACATAAACTTATAAAGGGTTCTGTTGAGGCATTTTGAAGGTAGACATTTTCCTTTTCCTGTCCTTCCTACATTGAATAGTGAGCAATTATCTTCATTTGTCTTAATACTAATTTAACTTCCTGCTTTTGTCTCCACTCTGTCTCTCCACCCTGCTTTGTCCCAGGCATTTTTTCCTTTGTGATCATCACAACCCAGGTTCTAAGCCATGCAGAACAAGCAAACTCTCCAGGTCAACGCCCGTGTTTCTGGCCTTTGCAGGAGTTCCCTCCTTTCACAATAGCAAGGCCATACGTACAACACTAGGTTTTTTATTTCATGCAGCTTTTTAGGTGTACTATGTTACAGGGCATCTCACTTAAAGTTTAGTTCATGTTATTACTTAAATGGAAAAGGATTGTGTGAATTTAAGGCAGCACCACCAAAAAAAATGTATTCATTCTTTCGTGTATGTGTGTGTGTGTGTGTGTGTGTGTGTGTGTGTGTGTGTGTGTAAGGGTAGAGGATTGAACCCAGGGGCATTCTACCTCTGAGCTACACCCCAGTCCTATTTTTTTTTTGTAAACATGTTTTCACTAAGTTGCTGGAGCCATCACTAAGTTGCTGAGGTTGGCCTCAAACCTGCAATCCTCCTGTCTCAGCCTCTCAGGTACTAGGATTACAGGCATGTGCCACTTTGCCTGAGACATTTTTGTTCTAGTAAGCCTTGATCAGGACTTACATTGGGTAGCCCTATATTGTAATAGAGGACTCAAGAAAATAAAGTCATAGTTCTTAATTGTATTAATAATTGCATTTAACAGCCTGAGGGCTCAGTGTGTATGTTTTAAATGCTTATGTAATACTCATGCTAATTAGATAAGGTATGTATGTTAGTTACTATGGTGTGTGCATGCGTGCGTGCATGTGTGTGTGTGTGTGTGTGTGTGTGTGTGTGTGTGTGTGTGACTGCGTGTGTGTTACTGCTGTGTTGCTGGGAATTGAACCCAGGGGCAATCTACCTCTTAGTTATACCCCCATCCTTGTTTTGTTTATTTCGTTAGTTAGTTAGATAGTTAGTTAGTTAGTTAGTTAGTTAGTTTTGGAACAGGATCTCACTAAGTTGCCAATGGCCTCACTATAAGTTGCTCAGGCTGGCCACGAACCTACAATCCTCCTGTCTCATCCCCCCACCCCCCAGTACTGGGATTATGGTATGTGCCACTATGCCTGGCTCTCTTCTTATTTTTCAATGAAGGAATTAGGATAGGAGGAGGTTAAATAAGGTGAGGTAAACAGCATGTTGTAATGAATCTAGGATTAAAACCCTTGAACCCTGACTGCACAACCAGTGTCCTTAACCAATATGTAATGCTATGACATTTCCATCTTCCTATTAGACTGTTCTTTGACAAAGGAGCAAAGGCAATTTAATGGATAAAGAATAATGTTTTCAATATCTGGATATCTACATAAAAAAAATCTCTTTTAAAAATATTACCTCAAAATGGATATTAGTCCTAAATGTAAAACCCAAAAGTGTAAAAACTTACAGAAGATAACATAGGAGAAAACATTTTAATCATTTTTTAAAATATCAAAATCATTTAAGATACAGCACTAAGCCAGGAATGGTGGCACATGCCTGTAATCCCAGTTATTTGGGAGGCTGAGACAGGAGGATCACAGGTTTGAGGCCAGCCTCAGCAATATAGCAAGACCTTCAGCAATATAGCAAGACCCTGTTTCAAAATAAAAAGGGCTTGAGGTATAGCTCAGAGGTAGAATGCCCCTGGGTTCAACCCCAAGTTCCAGAAAAAAAAAATTAAAAAAAAATAGGAAACAATGTTCTTTGTAAGACAGTCTTTGAAAACATAGACTTATCATACAACCCAATAGTCATGGTCTTACGTATTTACTCAAAAGAGTTGCAACTTAGCTCCACAGAAAAACCTGCACATGAATGTTTTTAGAGGCTTTTCCAAAACTATCAAAATTTGGAAAGAACCAAGATGTGCTTTAATAGGTGAGTGGATGAACGAACCACAGTATATCCACATAATAAAATATTATATTCAGATAAGATGAAATCAATTGTCAATCCATGAAAAAACATGGGGAAGCCTAAGTGCATATTGCTGAGTAAAGGAAGACAGGCTGATTCTAATGCTATGACATTCTGCAACAGATAAAACCAAGGGGGAGCTTAAAAAATAAATAAAACAAAAACAGTGGTTTTGGGTGGGAGAGATGAGTGTGCACAGCACAGGGGATTTTTAGGCCAGTGAAACCATTCTGTGTTATGCTGTAGTAGCAGATACATTGACTTTACACACTTGTCAAAACCCATAGACCTGCACAACACAAGGGGTAAATTGCAGTGTAAGCTCTGGACATTAGTAATAACGTGTCAACATTGGTTCATCAGTTTCAGCAAATGGAACATGCGAATGAAGATGTTAATTATAGAGAAGACTATTTGCAGGAGGAAGGGAGTATATATGTCTCTACTTTCTGTGCATTTTTTTCGCTAAACCTAAAAAAAGAATGTCTGTTAAAAACATTTCTCACAGATCTTCTTTAAAAAGAAATAGTGAAAGTATTTCAGTCTAAAAGGAATTGACACTCAACAGAATTTTGAATTCAAAGGAGGAAATGAAAAGTTCTGAATATAAAACTGTTTAAAAATACTTTTTTTTTCTTAATTTCCATGAAAATATGTAAAGCAGTAATTTAGCATTGCTCTGTTGGGTTTCTAATACACACAAAGACATATATAGTTTATATATATATATATATATATATATATATATATATATATATATATATATATATATATATAATAGCACAGTGGAGGGGAAGAGTAAAGTAACATTGGAGCAAAATTGGAATTAAATTAATATTAACCTGAAGTATATTGTATTACACTCAAGGAAGTACTGTAAACTTCAGAGCAGGCTCTAAGAAAATAACTAAAAATAAAGTTTAAAAACAGTAAAGGAATTAGTAATGGCACAGGAATACTTCTAAAACACAAAGAGTACCATATTGAAAGAAAATAGGAAAGAACAAAGGACATGAAACATTTGGAAAACAAATAATTGTCATAACTCAATAAACACATTAAAATCAGTAGACTAAAATTCACATTTTAGTCTCCTGAATTTTCCAATCACAAAGTTAGAAAAGTAAGATCCAACTGTATATGCTATATACCAGAGACTGGATTTAGATTTTAAGCATTGATCGATTGCAAGTGAAAGAAAGAAATATACCATGCAAACAGTAACCATAAGAGAGTTGAAGTGACTATAATTGTGTAAAACAAAGAAGACTTTAAGGTAAGATAAAAATTACTAGGCAAAATAAGGATAACTCATAATGATAGAAGTGTTGATATATTAGGAGAATATAAAAATGATAAAATGTATATGCATCTAATGTCAAACCCCAAAATACATGAAGCAAAAACTGACAGATTAAAAGAAGAATAGACCATTCAACAATCATAGTTTGAAATCAGATTTCAAAATAGTGTAGTGGCAAGTTTCATAGAGGAAAAGCAGGTTGCCTAAAAGGACAGCAGTTGATTATGCCCATTATTTCAACAGTGGGATCCACGTACAATGGAATAAGACCTTTAATGAGCGGAGGAGAAATACTCATCATGCCCATAGCAATGCATCCAAGAATGAGAGTAAAAGGGAGACCTTTTTATTTCAAAATAATAAAAAAGGCAGCATATTCTATCAATAGAAATTCAGCAAAAGGAAATACTGTACATATTTCAGAATGACAATTTGAGAGAATATTAAGTATTTGCTATTTTATTGTGTGGGTATATTTCAATAATTTTTCAAAGTAAACTGTTTCTATATAATAGCAACAAATGAAACTAACTTGAAAATGATATTTTCAGTAGTACAATTAAAATATAGGTTATCTAAAATAGGTAACAAACATGCATAGTTTGTATATTATAAAACATGATTAGACAATGTTAAGGCTTAAATAAACATGGCTTAAAATTTAAACAAGCAATTCTAAGACTGTTAACAAACTAATAAACTGATGTTGATGTTTAACTTGAATTAAAGGAAAAAGCCAAGGGGGAACTAATTCTTGGACCTACTAGCCAGTTGTAATAAGATAGTGATTTAAATAATATTTTATGGAATCCTTTATTCTTAAGGAAGGAGAAAAGAAAACATGAATTATCTTTAGAATTTTTAAAGATAAACAGTTGTGTTTAAATCCAATATAAACACAAAAGTGTAGAATATACCTTTCCAAATTTACAGAAGAAAAAATTACAAGAAGGGTAAGAAAAAGTCTAAACAAAGTTAAAATTAAAACAAGTCAAAAAGGATAAAATATGAGACTAGAAATAAATCAAAATGTCTCCATAATCACAAGCAATGTAAATAAACTATGTAAGTCATCACATTGAGAGTTTAAAGGAAAAAAAAACCTATATGATAATCTCCAAAGATTCAAAACCAAAAGAAAATATATGGTAAAGTTCAGTAACTATTCATAGTCAAAACTTTTAGAAACTAGCAATTAAATAATATATGCTTAAGCTGGAAGAAGGGTATCTACAAAAAAAAAAACCTAGAGCAAATATTACAACCAGCGGTGAAATATTAATTCTCTTTAGCTTTAAGAACAAGACCCACTGCTTCCTATCATCATTTCTTTTGAACATTGAGACTAGCCATCACAATAAGACAAGAAAAAGGAGAAAACAAAAGGATTAGAGAGGAAAAATAAAAATATCATTATTGATTATCTAGAAAATTCAAGTAAATCCATGTATTATTCAAGTTAATACGGCAGTTTAGTAAAAATTTTGCATGTAAGATCAAGTTGTGGAGTTAAGTTTCAATACCAAGGATAGGCAGACATGTAGAAACTAGAATTCTCATACTTTGTTGAAGAAAGAGTAAAATTACACAACCCAACTGGCAAATTATTTGTCAGTATCAGACTGCATACATAAACACCCTCTAACCCAGCAATTTTCTATGTAAATAAGTGTTTATGACCCTTAAAATATGTACATATGTTCATAGAAACTTTATAATACAGAAATTAAAAAAAAAAAACAGAACGAACAGACTGTAATATCATCATAGGAAAGAATATTTACATATTAATGAATAAACAACATGTACCTACAAGGACATGGATGAATCTTACAGATGTAATATTGAACACAGAAGGCAAGATTAAAGAATGATTCCACTCATTGATAAGAGATCATAATGGAGATTTCTTGCTGAAAGGAAAGTAGTATTGACTCAGAAGGTTCATGAAGACCCTTATGAGAGGCAAGACATTCTATCTTGTAGTCTAAGTGATAGTTATGTAGATATATAGTTACACATTTATATATATGGTTATATATATATATAAATTAACTTCAATTTTTTTGTTTTAAAATTTTCAGATAGTTCAAAATCTCCCAAATTTTGTTTTAGTCTAATAAACTTTATGGAGTCTAAACTTGCAAATAATAGATTGACCAATGCTAACTATACAGTTTCACAAGTTTTAATAAATGCATGTAGCTTTTTAAACATCACTATATATTGAACTTTCTCCACCCCCAGAATCCCCAGTATGCCCTTTTGTAATCAATTTCCTTCATTCAGTATGGTCCAAATTAAATGAAGTCATCAAGTAGGTCGTCTTTGGTGTCTGATTTCTTTTTCACTTGTAACAACACTTGACATCTATCCGTGTTGTCTTGTTTATAAGGAATATATTTTGCTTTATTTCTGAGTGGCGCTTATGGATATTATTTTTATCCATTCAGTAACTGATGGCTGAGTTGCTTGCAGTTTGGCGCCTTTATGAACAAGCCTATGATGAGTATCTGGGTACAGCTATATGTAGCCATAGGTATTAATTTCTCTTGAGTAAAAACCTAGGAATGGAATTGCTGGGTCATAAGGTGTTCATCAAATTTTATAAGAAACTTGCTAAACTGTCTTCCAAGGTCATTGTATCTTTGGGGGGGGGGCGGAGGGATTGAACTCAGATCTTCTGCCTCTGAACTATATTCAGCCCTGTTTTATTTTTTACTTTGAAGCCGGGTCTTACTGAGTTGTGAAGGGCCTTGCTAAGTTGCTGAGACTGGCTTTGAACCTGCGATTCTCCTTTCTCAGCCTCCCAAGTACTGGGATTACAGACGTGAGCCACCACACCCGGCTCTTATCACTTTGAATTTCCAGCAGCTGTATATGAGAATTCCACTTGCTCCCCTTTCCCACCAATACTTGTTACTGTCAGTGTTACTAATTTCAGTCATTCTAGTGAGACTTTTAATTTGCATTTCCTTAATGAGCAATGATGCTGAGCATCTTTGATGTGCTTATTTGCATTTTGTAAGTCTTTTTTAATGAATTAATTGCTAAATACTTTACCCATTTCTAATCAGTTTGTCTTATTATCGATTTGAAAGAATTTTTTAAATATTATAGATGCAAGTCCATTACTAGATACATGTTTTGAAAAATATGTTTCAGTCCTATGTCTTAACCTTAAGTGTGACTTTTGAAGAGCAAACATTTTTAATTTTAACCAAGTGTAATTTAACAATTTACTTTATAATTTCTTCTTTTATGGTGTATTAGTCAGCAGTGTCTCAGCTATAACCCAGGGTTCAGTTCATGTGAAGCCAGAGACCATGGCTCTAAGGGCATGGCGGCAGGAGGAAGTAGAGGGAGAGAACAAGGCTTTCAGAACTCTCACATCACAACAGCCAGATGCAAAAGCAAAGAAGCCTTGGAGGAGGAACATATATAATCCCCAGTGCCAAAGAGCCAGGGACCCACCTTTTCCAGCCACTCCCTACCGGGCTGGTCTACACCCAGATAAACCACTACAGTGGATTTATCCACTGCTGAGATTACACCCAAGCCCCGCTTCCAACATCGCCACCCTGTTTCCAAGAGTGCTAGGGGACACCCCAAATCCAAACCATTACATATGTTTTTTTCCTAGAAATTTCAGCTTTAGATTTTACATTTTTATCTATACTTCCAGTTAGAGTAGATATTTGTGTTTGGTATGGAATAAGGACTAAGGCTTGTGTTTTTCCCATGAATACTTGGTTTTTCTAGTGTGATTTACTTAACATTATCCTTTGCTTCACTGAATTTCCTTGATGTCTTTTTTCAGCACCACGCCAAAAAAAAAAAAAAAAAAAAAATCAGTTGCCCATAGACATGTGGGTCAATATCTGGAATTTCTACTGTGTTCCATTGATTTAGATGTCTGTTCTTATTCTATATGCATTTTTTATAATAGGGATCGTCAAGGCCTGGCTGTCACTTAAGACTTGAAAGACTATGGAGAGTAGTCCTCTACATTTGCTCTTCCTTATCAAAATTGTTTTGGCTACATTTTACATTTCTGTTTGGGGTTCAGTATCGGCTTGCTAGTTTCTACAAAGGAGATAGCTAGGATTATAGTTGGGATTACAATGAATCCACAGGTGAATTGGGGGAAAACTGAAAGCTAAATAATAACTAGACAGAACATGATATGTCTCTTCATTTACATTTTCCTTCATTTCCTTCAACAAAGTTTTGAAGCTCCTGATTACAAGTCTTGCACATCTCTTACTAAATTTACCTCTAAGTATTTTACATTTTTGAAACTATTATGAATGGTAATTTGGGGTGTTAATGTCCAATTATTCTATACTAAAATATAGAAAGTCAACTAATTGTGTATATTTACCTCATCTCCTATAAATTTGCTAAACATACTTAGTCCTAGTTGCTTTATTGTAGATTCTTTTTTGGACAATCATATCATCTGTGAATGAAGATCATTTTACCTTTCCTTTCTAATTACTCTGCATTTTATTTCTTTTTTCTTGCATTATTATACTGGCTAACACCATCAGTAAAATTTTGAATAGAAATTGTAGGAAATCTTGTTTTTTCCTTGCCTGAGAACAGTCTTTTGCCATTAAGATGGTAGCTGTAAAGTGACTGTGGTGGCTCACACCTGTAATCCCAGTACTTGGGAGGCTAAGTCAGGAGGATCACAGGTTTGAGGCCAACCTCAGAAACTTAGCAAGACCCTTAGGAACTTAGTGAGACTCTTTTTCAAAACAAAAAAATAAAAAGGGCTGAGGGTATAGCTCAGAAGTAGAATGTCCGTGAGTTCAATCTTGATTACCAAAATGTGTGTGTGTGTGTGTGTGTGT
>PVLC010001107.1:75832-157521 GCA_004027655.1 Graphiurus murinus | reverse complement strand
AAAAAATTAAAAAAAAAAAAAAAAAAAAAATAAGAATTACTAGCCGGGCGTGGTGGTGCACGCTTGTAATCCCAGCATTCGGGAGGCTGAGACAGGAGGATCCGGGTTCGCAGCTAGCCTCAGCTACCTAGTGAGGCACTCTGCAACTTAGTGAGACTCGGTTTCAAAATAAAGAATAAAAATAGGGCTGGGGGTGTAGCTCAGAGGTAGAATGCCCCTGAGTTCAATCCCCAGTACCGCAACAACAACAAAAAAAAGTAAGAATTACTAATGAAGGACAGAATTTCACTTCACATTTTTATGTTTTAAATAATTCAGCTGTTTAAAAAAAAAAAGCAAATATCACATTCTTATCTACAAAGCAGTACAATTAAATACAATAAAGCGAAATTTATGTTTGAAATGTCTAATCAATTTTAGCAGCTTATTAAAAGTACCTGCAGTTTCATTTTCTGCAGTTTCAGTTAATTGTGGTCAATTCTGTTCCAAAAATATTAAATAGAAAAGTCTACAACTAAAGAATTCTTGCCCCACCCCATGCTACGCTGGGACATTAGTTATTTATTTTTCCTGTTCATGCTATATACTCTACCTGCCCATTAGTCACTTAGTGGAAGTCTTGGTTATCAGACTGACCATTGAGATATTGCATCCTTATGCTCAGATGACCATTATTGTTGCCTAATAATGGCCCAAAAGTGCAAGAGTAGTCATGCTGGCCAGAGAAAAACTGTCAACAGCTTCCTTGAAGTGAAAAGAGAGATTTCTTAATGATGAAAGAAAAAGAAATGTATGCAATAGTAAATTATTATTGTTATCCCTCACAGTGTCCAATTTATAAATTAAACTTTATCATAGGTATGTATAGGAAAAGCCATAGGTTAAATAGGGTTTGATACTATCCATGGTTTCAAGCACCTACTGGAGACATGCACTCTATCTCCTGCATATAATGGGGACTACTACATTTAATTTTTCAAATAAAATAATATCATAGTAGGACTTAAAAATTAGTGACTTAAAAGGGATAATATAAAACAACAAACTAATAGGCAAATTTAATACTTAAATGACTTTGTTATTGTTAGATATAGAATGTCCCCTGGAGAGCTCACCTAGTAATGTTCAGAGTTGATATAGTTAAGTCAACATAGTTGTAAAAGTCATTAGTGGATAAATCCATTGTAATGGATTTACTGGGTGTTAACCTAGGTGGGTGGGATATGGCTAGAGAAGGTAGGTCTCTGATGGTATGGGCTTCAGGTCTGTACTTGTGTCTTCAAATCCCCTTGCTTGCTCCATCTTGCTTCCAGCCTCTGTGATATGAGAGCAGTGTCTTGCTTCCTCTCTCTCTCTCTCTCTGCCTCCTACCACCATGTCCTGAGCTCAGCAGACTCGACCTAACAAGGACTCAACCCCTGAAATCTCAGAACTATGAGCCAATAAATTAAGTTGTGTGGTCAGTTGTTTTGGATTACAACAATGAGAATGCTGACTAAAACAGACATATAGTTAAATGTATGGTTTGTAAAACTTTAGAAAATTCAACATTTGGAAGATAGTATATTAAGCCTCTGAAGTTCATTATAAAAAGTCATATCAATTTAACAAAGCATGATCAGTATATTTACTCAAGATTGAACTAATGAGGGAAAATACAGAAAGATGATAAGTTTAAAGTCTGAACCACATTTTTGTTTCCTTTTTCTATTTTTAAAATAAATATGCAACCCTAAAACCAAAAGTCTCTTAACTTGTTCCCTATCAGTTAAGTACATAAAGTATGACATCTGCTCCAAAAATCAGTCTGATAAAAATGTATACATTAGGATAGTAGATAGCATCTAACTCCAATTATTTTTAGGGGGATGCTATGAAAAATTTTTTTCTAAGATACATCTGTTTTAGTGGATTGATATTAGACACAAGTATAAGGCTTAAATCAGAATTACTGATGCCTCTTAAATTTTCCATAGAAGATATTCAAAGTTCTAAAGATACTTGGATCATGAACTATTTCATTTTCAACACTGTTTTAAGAATAAACACAGTCCTCTCCTCTCTGCCAGGCACAGTGGTGCACACCTGAAATCCCAGTACTTGGGAGTCTGAAACAGGAGGATAGCATATTCAAGGCCCCCTAGAAACTTAATGAGACTCTATTTCAAAATAAAAAGTGCTGGGGGTATAGCTCAGAAGTAGAGTACTCTTGGATTCAGTTTCCCAGTACCAAACCTATATATCCTCACAAAATATTCTATACCTCTCCTCAACACATACTTCCTTTATAAGTTAGTGAATTATAACATTGGGCAGAGAATTCTTATATACCAATCCATATGCATAAAGAATGTAGAAGTGCACTTTGACTTGCTATAACAGAGCTACCCACTATTTAATTAATTTCAAGGCCCGTAGTTTATAATTAGGAGATTCCTTTAATCCTATTTATCCCTGAAGACCTATAGACTAAGATATATCATATTAATGAAGTTAAAGTTTTCCAGGAAGTTTAGGAGTATTCCAATGCTACGTTATATAAAGCCAAAGCCTCAATAAAATTAGTTTTCACAGCACATGTTTTCCCCTGACATAATATGAAGAATTAAATAAATATATTAATTAATTCCATGCAAAATACAAAACAAATTTTCAAACAAATGGGCATATATTTTCATAACCTATTTTTAAGTTTTCAGGAGGTGTGTAATAATAGCTAATGTTTAGTAACTGTGTGTCAGACATTGTTCTAAGTGCTCTGTGCATGAAGCATCTCATGTAACTTTACCTTCAGTCCTGTGCAAAACAAATACCTTTACTGTCCTTCTTTTACAAATGAGAAACCAAGCACATGGAAAATAGGAAACTTAGCAAAGGTTACAGAACCATTATTAAGGGAACCCTGATTAGGAGTCAGTCAAACTTTAGAGTCTGTGCTCTTAACCATGACAATGTGCTTCTTGCTCTATAAAATTTTAAATGTTCCTTGGTCAACGACAGTGCTTGAATTATCTAAAAAGTTGTTTGAAATAGCTATTGATCTTGTTGGCATAAAGTGGAATTGGCATAGAATGAAGAGTGCCTTTGGTTTTCACTGTTGAGTATATAGAAGTCAGCTTTTCTCTTTGGCCTTGGCTGGCCTCAAGCAGCATTGTAAAGAGGAGAGTTTGCCACACTTGCTCTTCCTGTTCTGCCTGATACACACTTTTTCTCCAGTTGTTCAGACATTTGCCTAACACCCAGCCATGTTTATGTTAATATCCCATTGATCTTTGGTCATTATCAATTAATTTTTCTGGGTCAAACTTAAAAAAAAATTCTAACCTATTTTGTCCTATTTATTTAGCTTTCAGTAAATTGTTTAAAAAGCATTCATTTATTTTATTTTGTTTTTCATATTCGCCAGATTTATTTTATAAATGTCCTTTCACATACACATAACATTGCCCTCTTACAAATTCAGTAAAAAGAAACTGTATATTGATTTATGATCTTATTTTTATAAATTTTGAAATGGATAAATTACATTAACACTGCATCACTGTATATCTTCAAAGACCAGTTTAGCTAACTTTTCTCTTTATGATTTTTCCATTTTGCCAAATGCAACCAGACATACTAATCTTTGTATGATTTATGTTACTTCACCTAATAGTCTTTTCAATCAAGTCCCATAGTTTGAGGATAGACCAGTCTATGAATTAATCATTTAATTAAGGAGCTCATAACCAATGCTATGGTTGGAGTTTTTCCCTCAAGCTATTCATGTATTAGGAGCAGGATCTTCAGTGTGGTGAGGTTAACAAGTGGGGCTTACTGGGAATTCCATAAGTCATTAGGGGTGACCCTTTGGAAAGAATTAAAATAGCTGTCATAGCCAGGTATGTTGGCACATGTCTGCAACCCCAGAATTCGGAAGGCTGAGACAGAAATATCATATGTTCCAGGCTAGCCTCAGCAACTTAGCAAGGCCTTCCGCAACTCAGTGAGAGCTATTTCAAAATAAAATAGTGCCAGGGTGCAGTTAAGAAGTAGAATGCCCCTGGATTCAATTTCTAGTACCACAAAAATAAAAATACAATAACTAAAAATAAAATAGTTGTCATAGAACACTTGAGTTAGTTCTTATGAGAGAGATGTTATAAAAGGAGCAATTATAGATACTCCCCTTCACTCTGGCCTCCAGTTTGACAATGTGATCTCTTCCTCATCCATGTACTACTGACATAAGGCCATCCACCATATATCCTTATCAGAGCTCAAACCAATGGGTTTAAAATCTTGGGCTTATAGCCTCCAAAACTTTGAGCAAACTCAACATTTTTTTCTTCATAAAGTACTATGTCTGCCTCTGCTATTTCATTACAGTAATGAAAACAGACTAATACAATTAGATAATGTGATTGATTAAATTAATTAGAATGGGTTCCTATAATATTCTAGGTTACAAGTAGGCCAAGCACTAGGAATAAAGTAACAAATACAAACAGTTTCTGTTTGGTTTTTCTTCCCCTCCCCCCAAGACTCACTGTTTTATAAGCTACATCTGATTTTTTACCCTTGTGATATAAAAAACATGAGTTGTAAGACCACTTCTACATACTTCTTTTAAGACTTAGTATAGAGAATTCCATTTGTCTTTACTTGTTTCTCCTATATAAGAAGAAAGAGAACAACAACAACAAAAATGGACCTTCTCCATTTAAACTTGAAGCAAAGGCAATGGAGAGGGGTTCTGACTGGGTAGTAGTTATCTCATTGTACTACGGTACATCTTCATGAGATAGAAACTAGTAGAGAGGAAGAAGCTGAACATGAAAACATATGTTTTACATTTTATATTTTGTGTATTTTTATTTCTTCCACTGAACTTCAATCACTCTTGCAATTTCCTCAGTGTGCTCCTAGTACATGCCAGATGCCACTGATGAGGAGGTAAAAGAATGGAAAACAGGAGAAAGAGAAAGTGCAGGAGCCACAATACTACTCAGAAGCCCCTGGAGTCTTCCTTCAGCTTAGTCTAGTCCATGTGGGCCACAGCATGCACCATGATCTGGAGGCAGCCTGCAAAATCATGTAGCCAGCACAAGAAAGGATGCCAGGAAAGTGATGAAGACGATTTCCTTCCCCCTTGTATTCTAGACAGCACATTATTCATGCTTTCACCGGCACCAAAGGATAAATTAGACTGTCTGAATATTCTCTGCAGAACAGAAGCTATAATAGCAAACTGAGTTATACAACATTCTGAACAAAATGTAATAAGGCATGTAATAGGGCAAATCAACTCCAAAGTTAAGCTTACGAAAAAGTCCTCCACTCTCAAGTTGTGTGTTTGCATGGCATAATCTATTTTCTATTCTGGAATAAAGTCAAAGTGAGGGCAGCTTTGACATTACAAATCACCTGCATGGCGGTGAGCTTCATCGCACAGACAATTCGTATTGAGTAATACGGTTTAAGAGAGGATTAAAATAAATTATGGCAGGAAACATGTGGTTGGCTGATGAATTCATCATGATCACTGTCTTCTTAATTAATATTTGTTGAACAAAGAAATGATTATACTGCTGAGATATTTTGAGTGTCAATTAAATAGTATGAAGCTATGGATCAGTAGTCATTTAGTTAAATAAATACGTTTCTCCTGTTGAGATTCTCAGTTTTCTTTGCTGTAAAACATAATATGATTAATATGAAAATTGATCATCAAGCTATCCTGACTAATTCTAAGTAGTTTTCTAAATTTTTGGTTATCACTTTAATTCAAGTTTTAGTTGCTACATTATAAGAAGGTTTTGGTATGCATATGCGTGTTTATGTTTTTACAAAAGCTTGTATTTAAGTCCTCATTAAAACTCAATCTCCAATGTGTTTTACATATAAACAGTGTTCTGGACTTCATAATATTATCAGCATCAAAATTGTTAGTAGTTATTCTCAAAGAAAAAAATATAAAAACCCAAACCAAAGTGAAAAGCCATGTTTTGCAGACATCAACATCTGAACATACAACTTGCTTTTATTGCTAATGGGAAAGCACTGTCAGGACCTAGATGGTTCTGTATAGTTGCTTTTGGTAAAAGATTGCAGAAGCAGAGCAAAAGAAATAGAGGGAAAATTGATTACTAAATCTATTTTCAATGCACAGTTAATATTCTACTCTTCAAGCAAGATTTGCTTGGAAAGATAGAGTAACCCTGCAGGATAGAGGGGCAGATGTGGAACAACTCACAGAGACCAAAAAACAATCTACTTCATTATTCAGAAATGACATAACTTGATATTAGAAAGTGATACAAAATGGGAAACAATGTAGTTAGAAGCATTTTAGAGAAAGAATCACTAAAATCAGCAATAATCAGCAAAGTAAATGATACCTTCAGGTGTCTTCAAATATAAAATCTAGCTGCAGACATGAATGTTTAATCAAATAGGCACCTCAAACTTGATGTGTTCCTAAAATAAATATATTATCTTACGTCCCCCAAATTACTTCCTCTCATAAATTACACCAGAATAAGACAACTCCACTATTTACACTTTTGCCTAGCCCAAAAATGTACAGAAGATCTTCAGTTCTACCTTCCCTCTAACCTCCTACATCCATAGCATTATCAAATCTTAGAAACTCTTTCTCCAAAGCTTTGGACTATTCCCGCTCTCCTCTATTCCCATAACCTCTACCCCTAAAAATCCATGATCTCTTTCGGATTGTTGCAGTAATCAATCTTACTATTCCCTTTCCATGCTCTAGTACTCTCCCACTACCATTTCCCCTACCTTATGGTCAGACTGATCTCTTTGAAATGCAAATCCAATCTTTTCAGTCACCTCCTTAAAACTCTGTGCTCTTTGAACAAGATAAACCTTTCCATTAGGTCCTTCTTAACATGGCCCCACTTTCTCTTGGCTTGTTTTTTCACCCCCCCCTCAGTCTTGAAATAACCCCCTGCCATTTAAATTGTTCTTTAAAAATATGTGTATATATATATGTATGTGTATATATGTGTATATACATACATATACATATATATAAATATATATGTATATATCTCCAGTTTGGAAATATATATATATATATATATATATATATATGCATACACACACACACACACATATATATATATACATATATATACACGCACACACACACACATATATGTGTGTGTATATATACAGTTTGTAACTGTCTTAATGGGATGGAAGACTCAGATATAGACATAGTGAGAATGTTCTTTCTTATTATTAGGTCACTTACTTAACTTTATTGTAATTTATGTATATGACAATAGCCTCTCTGACCCAATCTCACTGTGGATTTATTTAAAGAACCACAGGTTATGAATAAAAAATAAAACAAATTCTCATTTTTGCTTTGAAGACACTGACAGAGATTCTCTTTGTGACCACCAGTTTTTCTCACTTTCTCCCTCTTCAGCAAAAACCTACAAGAACAAAATTTAACAGTCTCAAGATTCTACAGACCCACTCTTTCTAGAATCGGAACTGTATGAGTGAACCTGGCCTCTCTGGGTTTTTGTTATTTTGGCTTTCTTTACTCATTATCCTGATTCTCTAAAAGATACATGCCTAAAATTTTTTTTTTCTCTTGGTGCTAGGGATTAAACCTAGGGTCATTCTACCTATGAGGTATACCCACAGACCTTTTTTTTTTTTTTATTTTTGTTCTCATTAGGTTGCTGAGAGTCTCCCTATGTTGCTTAGGCTAGCCTTGAATCTGTGATCCTTATGTCTCAATCCCCAAGTACTGGGATTATAGGTGTGCACCACGACATATGGAGGAAGACTATGATTGAAACTTCCTTTTGTTAAAAAAGATACAACAAAATGGAAGAAGGAGCTGACAAATGTAAAAGAGTAGACACCAACTGAAAGATTGCAAAGAAGTTTCAGATTCTGAGTGAGCTGAATTCCGATTTATAATATCAAGAGCAATAGCATTTCTTTTTAGAATCTTTTTTCCCCTTTCCTCAACTTGAAAGTTATGGTTGTCCATTGTACTGCAATAGGTAGGGTAGGTAGACTAACTTAATATCCTTTTCAATCTCTTACTTGAAAAAGAAACCTAAAGTGTGCTTTTCCTGGATGTCCTTGAAGCAAGTTTAAGGATGGTTCAGATTCTACTAATCAGACATTCTTATGTGAAGTTTGAATGTAGAACACAGGACAATTATACATTTCATAGTGTTTTTAAACCATAATCTGCCTATATTTTGTTTTCCCAATCTCAGTCATACTTCATTTGATCTTATTCTTAATTAGATTATTTTAGTGTGTGTGTGTGTGTGTGTGTGTGTGTGTGTGTGTGTGTGTGTTCATGAGCGCACGCACGCACTATTGGGAATTGGACTCCTGGGCATTCTACTTCTGAGTCATACCCCGAAATATTTTTATTTTATTTTATTTTTTTGCAGTACTGGGGATTGAACTCAGGGGCATTCTACCTCCGAGCTACACCCACAGCCCTATTTTTTATTCTTTATTTTGAAACCGAGTCACTAAGTTGTGGAGTGCCTCACTAGGTAGCTGAGGCTGGTCGTGAACCCGGATCCTTCGGTCTCAGCCCCCCGAATGCTGGGATTACAAGCGTGCGCCGCCACCACGCCTGGCTCCGAAATATTTTTATATTTTGTTTTTGAAACAGCGTCTCCTTAGGTTACTGAGAATCTTACTACATTTTTGAGGCTGCCCTTGAATCTGCGATCCTCCTGTCTCAGCCTCCCAAATACTGAGATTATGGGCATGTGCCCTACCTGGCTATATATGTACTCATAAGCTGCCTTACAAAATTTCTAGAACAAACAATAATAGATATATAATTTTATAGAATATTGAACACCCTTATTTTCAATAACATCTTAACAATTTATTCTCTAATAGTCTTATACATTAAAAAAATTGGCTAGTCTAATAGTTAACAAAAATGCTTACTGGTGTTTTAATTTGCACCTATCTAGTTCTTGGAGGTACTGAGTTTTCTAATTTTTTTAGATATTTATAGACTTTCTATGGAAAATTGAAATTCATATCTTTTGTTCATGTATCTACTAGGACTTTATGTTTCTATTATTAAAACATATTATTGTTACTTAGGAGTTAATAAATATTACTTTATCATTAATTTCCACTACTTATTTTTTATTTTTTTATTTTTATTTTTATTTATTTATTTTTTTTTGCGGTACTGGAGATTGAACTCAGGGGCGTTCTACCTCCGAGCTATACCCCCAGCCCTATTTTTTATTCTTTATTTTGAAACCGAGTCTCACTAAGTTGCAGAGTGCCTCACTAGGTAGCTGAGGCTGGCCGCGAACCCGGATCCTCCGGTCTCAGCCTCCCGAATGCTGGGACTACAAGCGTGCGCCACCACACCCGGCGTCCACTACTTATTTTTTAGACTTATTTATTAGTCATATCTATTTTTCAAACTAATTTTCAAAAGAGTTCATTTGGTGCCTGGGCAACAAAGGAAGGCATATAGTTAAATACTACAATGAAGGCACGTAAAGCAAAATTGTTCAGCATATTAGACATTATTGAGAATAGTTCTTCACTGAAGTGTAGAATTAAAAGTATGTCGGGCAGCTCTATGTTACTGTGGCAAAGTACTTGAAATAATTTAAAAAGAGAAAACGTTTACTTAGGTGCACAGCTTTGGAGTTTTAGTTTGTAGTCAGCTACATTGTTTGTAGTGAGGCAATATATCACAGCAGTAGCACATTACAGAGAAAGCAGTTTATCTCATGGTCCCTGGGAAGGAAATCAGGAGGGAAGGTGCTGGGGCCTCAATAGACCTTTCCAGGGCACACCCTGGTAATCTAACTTCTTCTATTATCCACTTCTTAAAGTTTGCACCATCTCTTGATAGCACCAAAATCTTGGACCAAGCCTTTAACACATGGTTTTCTAGGGGACAGTTCAGACCCAAATTATAGCAAATACTGAAAAGAGATCAAGCCTAAAACAAATGAATAAGAAAGCTTTAAAATATGCATTAATTTTATATTTTTATTTTTTGTAACTTCATGTGTTTTTCTGTTTTTTTTTTTTTGTTTGTTTTGTTTTGTTTTTATTGGTGCATTATAATCATACACCTTTGTTACATCTTTGTTAGGTACAAGCTGGTAAAAGGATACGTGCACACATTTCTCATTTAACCCTTCACAATTCTTGCCCCACTCCCTTCCACCCTCCTTCCTTCTCAGGTTCAGTTTAGTGATTGACTTTGATATGTTTGTGAAAGTACATCTTGTGCATTAGGGTGTTTCCCTCCTCCCCTCCCCATCACCTTCAGTTAAGTCACCTTCTTTGCTCATCTAAGGTTTCTTCTTCTTCATCTAGATTCCCTCTTATGGCCCACTTCTTCCATAGTTTCTGCATATTAGGGAGAGAATTTGATTTTTTACTTTTTGTGACAGATTAATCTCACTTAAAATAATGTTTTCCAGTTCCATCCATTTCCCTGCAAATGATATGATTTTGTTCTTCTTTATGGCTAAGTAAAATTCCATTGTGTATATAGTTCCATTGTGTACATCCCATAGTTTTGTAATCCATTCATCTATTGATGGACATCTTGGCTGGTTCCATTGTTTGGCAACTGTGAATTGTGTGCTATAGATACAAGCATTGGTCTAAATTTCCCAATTATCAAAAGTTTTCAATTGGATATTATCACATAACTACTATTACTACTTAATGTTGTAAAGGTTGTGAAGAAAGAGAGGGAGACAATACTGCTCTCTATCTGGAGCAGGAGAAAAAGATAGAGCATGATACCTTAACAGTAAAGTAGATATCCAGTCTCAGCAATTTAGTGAAACTCTGTTTCAAAAAGAAAAATAAGAAAACTGACATGAAGCTCAGATGTAGAATACCCTGGGTTTAATCTCCAGCACTCAAAGCAAACAGACAAACAACAAAATAACTCATTTACTCTGATATTGAAACTTCATTAAATTATGAATTGATTATTTTAAAGATTTGTAAAGATTGATATCACCTACTTATATAGGTAAAATATGTATAAGTAAAAGCCCTTTAGTATTATTTATCCTAATAGCTGTAATTATCTGTACAAAACCTAGGATAAGAACACCTCAAACCTTCATTTTTTATAGAAATGACTTAGCAGAGGACAATGAAGCATGGTTATTAATATTTATTTATTTATTATTTATTTATTTATTTATTTATTTTTGCAGTACTGGGGATTGAATTCAGGGGCATTCTACCTCTGATCTATGCCTCCAGCCATATTGTTATTCTTTATTTTGAAACAGGGTCTCACTAAATTGCTGAGAGTCTTACTAAGTAGCTGAGGCTGACCAAGAACTGCAATCCTATCCTCCCAAGTACTGGGATTATAAGTGTGTGCCACCACACCTGGAGAAGGATGATTATTAAATTTGCAGATACACAAAATAGAATGAAAAATTTAAATGTTGGGTGAGGTTTAATTAAATGCAAGCACAATCAAGATTGTAAGGAATTAGAGGGCTCAGGCTCTGTTGGTGAATGGTGGCTGATCAGTCTTCATGATACTGCATCCATATTTGGTAAGGAGATACATACATCCATTTGCAATGTTAGATGATTGATCAAATCAGTAAATACCTTCAATGATATTCATTCTTGTAGATATTAAGATATCTAGCATTTAGAAGGCATAAACCATTGTAATATTACTTAAAGAGGTTTATTTTGATTTCTTGCATCAGTAGGAGCCACTGACAATGGTTTTGCTTACCTAAGCATATTTGATCAGTGATGACTATGAGTTTATGATGCAATCAAAGGGCCTTGAGCCATTCTTACCCAGGTACCTGTGTCTCTCTTGTCTAGGCAGAACATTTCTTGATTCTTTCTAAAGACCTGTACAATTAGAAACACCAGAGGCTGTTTATTCCAGAAAAAAAGAAACAGTATAAGAAAGCACACGCTTGTCTTAAAACACATGCAAGAATATAGTGCAGAAAAGGGATCATGAGTAACATGGAAATTTCTCCAGTAGACTCAAAATCGATGAGTGGGTATTCTTATTTCAGTAAACGTAAGGTAAAAAGTTTTTCTAATACCTATAGAACTACACAAAAATGTAGTGCTCTGTCCTTCTACTGTGAGGGAAAGAGGAGTGAGTAAGCAGTGGCAAAGATCATGTAATAATAACACTTATGTCACCAGTTTTCCATAGCATGTGAGACAACTTTATTTATATTTAAAATATTTCCTGCTATAAGATTCAGTTTCTCTACAAACTGTTTGATATTTGAAAAACATTTTATCTTTGTACTAATCTTCTGGCATTTCTCACTAATTTGTTCTCTATTTAAAAGAGACAAAAATAATTTAAAACTATATTACAATATGAACTAATGCTTTTTAATGTTATTTAAACAATTTAAATAAAAATATTCTTTTTTTCTTGCTCAAGTACTATATTCCATTTACCTCCTCAATAAACCCACATATATCTATTTCATCTTTTCCCTATATGTCTATTTTATCCTTTTTTGTGTTGAAGTGATACAAATGTAAGTGAAATAAGTAGTGTGAAAAAATAACATATTTAATAGGTGGTTTTTGCATATCAAATAAACTTGAGGAACAAGGGTCAGATATATAAATTTATTTTCCATCTAGTAAGTAGCACATCAAAAATACATTTTTATACTCATGATTGTGTGACTATTTCACTAAGCATCTCTGTGTAATATAGAAATGAAAGTCAAAAAATTTCCCTCAAAAATCTTTAATAGTAAAAATGTATTAAAGTACAATTGTAGAATTTTTATTTTAAAAATGATACTATAGAAAATAAAATCAGAAATACAGAGAAATATCTGAAACATAAGATTTTTTAAAATACTTTGAATAGTTTTATCTCCCATATAAAATTTAATTTTTTCCTACTATGTTTTATCTCTTAAGATAAAACAAGGCAGAATTTGTAAGGCAGATTTTTTATCATTAATAAGTTCTACACATGGGTTTAAAGAGTATGATAAATATTTGCTAATTGCAAATAACTTACTTGATTTTTCTCAAAATAGACTCATGGTTCTATTTGCATGTATAATCAATCTACATTACCAGAACAAACAAGATTTTTAAAAAAAATATCAAGTGGAAATTAATTCTGATATATGAACATTAGCTAAGAACTTCATTTTGACCCATTAAGTGCCGGTAATTGCGTTTTTCTTATGATTCAGAAAGTTATTTTCCATTAAGCTCCTTAAAAAGCATCTTTTAAAAATATTCTGAACACACAAATACATTACTTTGAACAAAGTTTTCTATTTCAGTGAAAATGTACAAACTATACATTAAAGTCATAATGGTTGAAGAAGAGGCTTAACATTTGGTTTTTATAATTTTTTCCCTCAGAGGGCTAATCCCTGAGTAACCTGAAGACTTTACCAGAGTTAAATTCTTCAAAATCAGCTTTCTTAACATCATGAAATGACCTTTAGAAAGTAATTTGCTAAGTATGTATACAGTTCAGTGCCCCTCCCCTTGGTAGGTTCTGTTTTTTTGCTAAATACAGGAATGTAACCTCAAGATGGTTTCAGCAGGATCAACTATTAACAGCATCATTGAAGAATCCAAGCTTTTGGTTAAGTCACTTCGTTTTCCTTTGTACAGAGGCAGCAAGTTTTTCAACAACAGGGCACTGTTCTTTTGTCATGGGAATGTTTATATTCTGCTATAGGTGTTGTTTGCTTAGCTACACTCTCTTTTTCTTTCTCCTACTGAAATCGCTAATTTGAATTTTTGACCCTAAAAGCCCTCTTATTTTGTCATTTTGTTTTCAAATTTGAAAAATTAATGCTCAATAATTAAATTTGACAGACTCATCACACTAGCAATTTTCCATTTAGTCATTGTAGCAATTTTTATCTTCATTTTATTTTTCATGTCATTAATATTTAAATTCTTTAATATACCATGACAGTCATTAATATGCCAGCCTATAATACTTTGCTAAATATTTTGTTATGACATTAGTTGAGTTTTATCTTACATAAAAATCTATTTCGACTTTAATAATAATAGTTTGTTCATATTTATCTTCAAGAAGAAAAAGTAAAATTAAAAACAATGAAATTGGAGATGGCTAATCGAAAGCAACAGCAATAATAAAACTCTTCACATTTAAATTTAAATTAAAAAAAAACCTTGAACCTTGAATCTAATTTCAAAGTGATATTTTCCATTCTCTATTTCTCAGGAACTATTTTTTAGTAGAAAAGATAAAATGAAGTTTTATTTCTTTGGAAAATTATGAATTAAAAACACAAGTAAAACATACCAGTAAATGTTAAGCCAGCTCTTACAACACTTTTGTTAGAAACAGTATTACCTTTTTCCTCAAGATGAGAGAAAAAGATGCCAAGATCTGAAGTTAGACTGTTTTTCTTCAAATACAGTAGAATTGTTGCCTTTAAGGCTGCAACTGACACTGGAATTTTTAGTAAGCCCTAATCAATCATGACTCTTGAAAGCAGCTATTACAATATGATATGAAAGTCAGACTGTGTGACATGAACCTTCCAAAAACCAGTGCTGACAGCAGCTCTCTCTAAGGGCACTCATTCTTTTCCTCTTTATGAGAGAGAGGAGAGAGAGAAAGAGAGAGAGAGAGAGAGAGAGAGAGAGAGAGAGAGAGAGAGAGAGCGCAAACTCCCCAAATGGTACCTTTACCTATAAATAAGTAGAATGTATAGAATCAGTATTTTATAAATAAGACACATTGACTTAATACACTCAAAACAGGCCAACATACAGGCTAGAAAACACTTGCAGATAAAAAAAATAATTAACATGATGCTTTTTAAAGAAATCCACCATGATTAATGTTAGTTTTAAATATATGTCAATAAATTAAATTTTACAGAATCATGTAAAACAGAGTTCACAGATACAAGATAAATGCAAAAGTTGATTTTGATTAGGATGAATGCAGTAAATGCTTATGAATTTTTTATTTTTATTCATTAATCAAGGAAAATAATTATACTACTTACATAAAATTTGGAGAATGGATATAGTTTGGCACAGGTGTTTATATGTGACAATAAATAACCAGCTGAAAAAGAAAAAAAATGGACTTCCAGCAGGCTGTCCTTCTAGATAAAAAAACAGAATTCTGTAGAATGATCCATACATAGCAAATCAAATCAAAACAGAAGTTTTTTCTTTTGTCAATGGTATTGAGAAAAACTATAGCGTGTCTTTTTAAAATTCTTTCTATTTCTATCTGTCCTTTATTTTACTTCATCATGTATAATCCTAATTCATAAAGATTAGGAAGTAGATAAGGTGGATTATTATGGAACAAAATGAGAATATGCCACTCCAAAATTGAATATGCCACTCCAAAATATGCCATTTGGCATAAATATGGTTTTCAGCTAAAGGTGACTAAGAATAAACAGAAAAGGGGAGCTCTCCTCTCTGCCTCCCTCCCCCACCATGTGCTTAGAAGCAGAGCATCGATTATTTCTGTAAAGGTAACCGGAATTTCCATTTGTAAAGATCTAATTGTCTTCTATACTAAGAAGAAGTGGACTACTCCTGAGATGTCTCATCACAGATTTCATTTCTTCTGCACAAGAAAATGTTGTCAACCAACATTTATTAACCATGCATTTCCTAGTCACAGTCCCATAATTTACTTCACATACAAGTTCAAATCCCTCTTTCCTTTGTCTAGTAACTGCTACAGTTTATCACACTTTGTTTAAATGACATTGGTTTTCATCTTTCTGTGAGACTCCTTGCACATTAAATGTTAGTAAATGTATATGGCATTTTTGCTGCTAATAGGTTTTGTCAGATTAAATTTTAGGCTTCAGGAACAAAACTTAAGATACAGGGACTGTTTTTTTTTTTTTTTTTCCTTAATCCTCTATGCTGTCATTTTTCATCTAAGAGATTACATGATATTAATGTCATGAGATGAGAAAATATTCAGATTTCTATAATGTTGCAAAACCTAGGGATGCATAATGTTAAGTATGAGACTTCTTTTTAGTTTAGGTTTGTAAATTTTAATGTAAAGATTATTCTATAATGGCAAAGGACGCCATCCCAGATACCATAATCCTGAATGTTAAAATTCTGAAAGATCAAAATCCTTGAAGTTCAAAATCCCTAAGATCAAAATTCTGAAAATCACAATCTTAGAAATCTAAAATCCTGAAAGCTGAAATCCCTGAAACTACAATTCTTATTTTTAAAAAGGGGGTAGAAAGCCAAATTCCAGGCAAACAATCAGTGCATTTTAGTTCTATGCAAAGATAGTTACCAAATTATTTAATTGTGTACTAACTCTAACCCTTCATCATGCTTGCTTTCAAATAACTCTCTTCAGCCAGATACAGTATTACATTCAAATAATCGCAGCTACTCAGGAGGCTGAGGCAGAGGATGGAGAGTTGGAAGCTAGCTCGGGGCAACTTAGCAAGACCCTGCCTAAAACTAAAATTAAAAAAAAAAAGAAAAGGGCTGGGGATGTAGCTTAATGATAGAGCTCTTGCCTAGCATGCTCAAGACCCTGGGCTCAATTCCCAGTACTACACTAAATAAATGAATAAATAAGTAGATAATAAATGATAAATAAATCTCTTCATTATAGAAGAAAAATAATTTAATGAGCCGGCAATCATATATATTTATATAAATATATATGATTAAAAAAAAAGAAGTGTTCAGTTCTGAAAGTTTTCTCCATTAGCCAAAGAGACACATGAACTACTTTTTCTAAAATGTATCCACACATTTATGTCTTAATGAGTGGAAAAAAGCAAAATACTTATTTCTTAAACTTTTTATTAATGCATATTATTGACTATACATAATAATCGGTTTCATTTTGGCATATTCATAAATGTATATAGCAAAAAACTTTATAAACACTTATTTGAAGATTCTGTGAACTTTACAGAATAAAATTGATTTTCAATTGAATCCCCAAACTGTAAAGACAGATTTGGAATTAAATGTGATAAAGCCTTATTAAAGGGAATTTCAAGATGCTATCTAAACAGTTTGATTCTTCAAACCAACCCAATGCCTTCAGCAAAAAGTTCAGATCAGTGGAATGTCTACACATTGCATCAACAATGAAAACTTCAGTTAAAAAATGTGTTGTCTCCATTGGTATTCCTTCCAGGGATAAAGTTCCAGAAGCTTTTAATGAATTAAAGTTATATTTTCCTGAAGAAACAAGAAGTTACTGACTGATTTGAAAATAATTATGTGCATGGTAGAATAAAAAGACACACAGTCAGCCTTGTTGTTCAATCACTAGTATTGTTTCTGCCAAATCTGTGGTCTGTATATGTGCATACAGAATGGATTTCCTCATACCCAAAACAACACAAAAGCATTGAAATGAATATGAGAAAATTTGATAGCACTTGCTAGTAT
Organism: Graphiurus murinus; assembly: GCA_004027655.1. Classification (NCBI taxonomy): domain Eukaryota; kingdom Metazoa; phylum Chordata; class Mammalia; order Rodentia; family Gliridae; genus Graphiurus; species Graphiurus murinus. The sequence goes on along the minus strand of PVLC010001107.1, from coordinate 140,061 downwards.
ATATCAAATTACAGAAAACTTTCAAAAATAGTAATGTGATGTAGAAAATGAATGTAAACACGTTTTCTAAAGAGAGACATGCTCCTGCTCCCCTCTTCCACAAAATAGCTGGTCATCACAATTCAGAAATTCAAAAATTATTAAATGATAGTTGAGAGTCAATCATCTGTTATAAACTACCTCTGTGCACCTTCACATAATCTATCCCTTTAATAGCCTTTCTCATATGTCAAATTTTCCTTTTAGGTTTTACTATATTTTGTTTCTTTTTAGTTTTATCTCACTATTTTAAATGACTAGCATTAGATTTTATAATTCACTATGGTATGTATTTCATCTTTACATCATTTCTAAATCTGAAATTCTAATTCATTCTATGCATTTTTTTTTTGCAAATTTGATTCTGAGAAAGTTAAGATAACTGACTTTGTGTGTTAATATTGTTTGTGTAAATGCTGAAACATTTGAAATAAAGATGTGTATTTTTTGTACATTTGCACTTGTGAAAAATAAAATTTCTCAAGAAATTTTTGGTTCATTGTTATGTAGATTATGATTTATATATGTGATATATTCATTTTATATTTATAAGTATATATATATACATATGTAAGGTACAGTAACTATAGCATATATTTGTTACTAATTATAGATTTATTTAAGTAACATATTTTCCTGAACAGAAACATCAATAACTGGAATGTTTTTTGTCTTCTCTTACACTAAATATTTTCAGACAGTAATAGAATAATAATTATATATCTATAAATGGATATGACAATTAATTTTTCATTCTATCCCTTTTGATGATTTAATCATCATGTAAAATAATCAGAAGAAACTGGATGGATGTCCAATAAATTATATGAAATACAGGAATACTGATTAAAGTAAGTTTTGAACCTGAACAATTTAAAATGCAACATTTTGTGAACACTTAAGAATAAGAGGTAACATAAAACAGTTTACTCCAGGGAAGGGCACTGAGTGAAGTAGCTCTATGTAACAAGAAGCAGAATAGAGATATTGAAAGCCAAATATTTACATGAAAAAAGCAAATCACTAGATTTATAAGAAATTTCTTTCTACAAAATAACTGCTCTAATACCAGTTCTGTAGTGTGGTGTTTCAACAATGATGATTGTACTGCCCAAGTTTATCTTCAAGGTTGCATTTAAAAATCATTTCTGTATTTCTAAGATTTCAGAGAGAGCACCTTTCATATATTGGTATGGTTTGCAATAAGATATTTACATCTATTTTGGGAATTATTAGGACCTAACACCTGACATGGAAGATGGTATAAAATTTCCTGATTCCACTGACTCTGGAATTCTCCCAGTACATTACATAGTCTCTTCTCTAAGAAGGGTATACAAATTATAAGACATTCTCAGTTCTAAAAATAGAAGTTATATTTACTGCTTTTTATAATGGAATTTTTGGCCTATTTTTGCTTTGATATAGAATAGCTATTCTTATGACATTTGTAATGGTTTGGAAATAGAATGCCCCTTCAGCCTTCATGAAACTGGGCAGCAATGTTGGAAGTGGAGCTTGGTTGTAATCTCACCAGTGGATAAATCCACTAATGGATTTATCTGTTTGGTGGCCAGGATGGTAGATAGGGTGTGGGTGGAGATGGTGGTACCTGGGGCTGCAGCCCTTGGGATTTTATATGGTTCCTAGTCTCCCTGATTGATTTCTTACTTTTGGTCTTCATGACATGAAGAGCACAGCCCATGTGATCTGCCTCACTTACCTTGCCACTGCCATACCCTGAGATCCGTTGTCCCCCAGTCTCACATGGACTGAACTCTAATCTCCAAGGAAAACTGTAAGCTAATAAATCTTCCTTCCTCTAAATTACATGGTCATGTCTTTATATTATAGCTTTAAGAATGCTGATAAATACAAAGGTTCATGTCCTATATAGGGAAATTGTAGATAATGAAGATAGCATCTCTTTCATATTTGATAAGTTAATTGCAACTCTACTTTAATTGCTATAAAATATAATTATTTTATAATTATTAGTTTACATGATGATAAAAAAAACAAATGTTACATCAAACTCTTATATCATCACAGTTGGGATTATAGTAACGTCAAAGCCCCCAAGTTCTTGTATGTATATAAAATAACATCTATTCTAGATTCCTCATATCAACACAAAGAAACAAAATATAAATATCCCACAAAGGAAAATAATTAAATTATCTTTTAAATATATCTTTAAACATATCTACTGTTAATAAATCTAAGCCTGTTGGAAAGATTTTTTTTCTTCACTCCATTTCATTCACCTTTTGAAGTCCATCTTCTAAGGAAGTGCAAGTTACCCCACCACACAAACAGGGTGCCAATTCCATTTGCTTTTTTCTTCAGAGAGGAGACACAGGGCTTTCCTTGTGGTATGCCCATTCCAAAGCGATTTTAGGTACACAGAGAATATATAAACATGTCAACAAAGAAGGAAAATCAGTAGAAAATTAGTAAATTTGAAACTAGGTTTGCTTGGTTTGAAGTAGCAAACCTATACAAAACTACGGCTTATTTTCTGATTCCCATTTTTATGTTTCTGAATGTGCTAAGAATAAGGAAAAACAATTGTTTGAAAGTCTCAGAGACAGGGGGAGGGAATAGGGCAGGTATTGAGAAATGTGTGCATGTATGCCTCTACTAGCATGTACCTAACACAGATGTATGATTAAAATGCACCAATGAAAAAATTTAAAAAAAAAGAAAGTCTCAAAATACAATTGCAAGTTGGGCATCATGGTACAGTCTTGTAATCTCAGTACTTGAGAGGCTGAGACAGGAGAATCACAGGTTTGAGGACAGCCTTAGCAACTAGAGGGACCCTGTTTAAAAACAAAACAAAAAGGGCTGGGATATAGTTTGGAGGTAGAAATCCCCTCCTAGGAGGTTCAATACCTAGCACCAAAACAAAATGCAATTCACCTATGATAGTTAGAAAGGAATTGTGTTGTCAGAGAGTAGTAAATATCCCTGGATACAGAAGACCAGTTCTAACTGGCCCATTTTGCACTATACTTCAGTCTGGTGCCAACTTCCTCCATTCCAAGTTTATCTATGAGTCCAGACATTCAGCTGCATGATCTTTCACAGGCTCCTTAGCTCTAAAATATCCTTCATTCATTTACTGAATAGGTCTTCTCTGAAAACAATTAATAATCCTCAAGTGTGAATAGGACATTACTAACTGAAACTCTAGTTTTTTTTAATTGTGGGACACCTGAAAGACTGGGGGAATCTTTCTTTAAAAAAACAAAAATTGGAAACACAATTGTAGTCATTCATTTACTTCATAACAGTTTTCATTACACTCACCAAATTTGACTGTTAACAAGAGAAATTCATCACACTACGCATAGTGTAAAAGTTGACTATTTTAAGTGAAATTCACAGATGGTCAATGTGACTGTCAGAACATCTTACTGTGGCAAAAGAAATCATTTTCCTCCAAATTCTCATGTGATTAAACTAAGCTTTGTACTAAGTGAGCATTATGGAAACAAGACATTCTATTTCTAGAAATGTGTTCTACTTTTTAAAAAACCTGCAAGCAAGTGTCTAACAACTGTTGCTTATCTGAAGTAGTTATAAAATTTAAGGTAGACATTTTGTTTCAAAGTAGCACCATAGAGCAACTATAAGGTTTTGCCTACTTTATGTAATTATGGTTTTTCCCAACAATTTAATATTTTTATACAGATGTCTTTCTATTTTTTGGTAATCATAATGATAAAGACTTATTCCTTTTCTTTTTTCCTTTACTAGTAAAACAGAATTTTACAGAGATAGTTTGCCCTGGATATACTGAAATTTGACAAATAGGATTAAAATGATTTTTTCCTGTCTGAACAGAGAAATCCTCAGAATCAAAAAAAGAACTACATAATGGGTTTCTTCAGCAAAGCTCAACTCAATTCGAAATAATCATACCAATATGTTAGAAATTGAATACTCTTCCTGCTTCAGTGAGAAAAACCTCAAAATATATAAAGGCCTCAGCACTGATGACATTTTGGTTTAAATTATTTTCTTTTGTAGACCATGTGTGTTCCTTCTCCTGACAGACTGCAGATCTCATGAAGGCTATTATGTCTTTACATTTTCCTTCTTTGGGGTCAGTGGTACAATTACAAGAATTTGCACAGCTAAGTTGGTAGGCGGTATATTTATTTAATTGTTTACCAACTGGTTGTGAGCCAGCTTTATCAGAAAAAAAAAAAAAGGCTAATATGAGTGCATAGTATGAGTACTAATATGAGTGTATCGTAACTTATGGCTGCCTGAATTTTCTGCAGCCATATCACCTGGCAGAACCATGCCACATAACCCAGAAGTGACCAGGTGTTGGCATACAGCTGGGCCATATTATGCAGATGTGACAAAAGAAATTTACTACTTCATGGACATCTCAGCTTTTGTTGCTACTTGTACAATTTAGCTATTCTAGTCATTTTGCATATTAGGAAATCTCAGGAATATTATTAATTATGCAAAATCAAGCATCAAGTTTATGTTCTGTTATTTTTTAATTAGTTTAGGTAATACCCGGAATGCAAAGATAAATAAGATCTTATTTTAAAGGAGTATTTGAGATGATAGCAGGCCTCATGCAATATTGATTTCTTTTTCTTTTTCCTTCTTTGGCAGATTTATTTGGAAAACTTGTTGTATTTCTCCTCCCTTTCTTAGTCTCTTAAAATATATAAACACTCATTAAGCTCTCATCAAACCAGCACACCAATGTCAGGTACTAGTTTATTATCTCAGTATTGAAAGTATACTAGGGACAATAAATGTTTACTTCATTTTTACCTATTATAGATTCAATAAATATTTGCTGAAGGAATGAATTCTCTCACTGAAGACTGTCAGTTTAAAATGGTCATAACATGAATAATTTTTTCCTGGGATGTAAGCTCAACTTTAAGGGTAAATTAAGCAACACCAGCAGCTGCAATGACTGTTAATTACAAAAGGACCAACATCAGGTTATTTTAACTGCATAACAATAACCAAAATTTAAGACAATTAAAAGGAGTTTACGTATAAAGAAGCAGCTGGAATCCTTAGGCTAATGTAATGTATTACCAAATTTGGAGGGTCTTCTTTAAAGTTAGATTAGAATTTGCAACCAAAAGTTCTTTGGGGATGATTTTGCAAACACACAAAAATTTTGGTTCTATAAAAAAATTGCATGTCATTCATAATGAAGGATTTGGATTATTGCCTTTGTGATCTTTAGAAATTGCCTTATTAATAAATGACAGCAATGATTGCTTTCCATTAAGAGTGTTTTTTTTTTTTTAATTGTCAACACTTTTAAAAAAATAGCTACCTCAGTCATTTGGTTAGCTGCTTTTGTGTATTTAGTTTATATAGAAACATGTAAGCATATTTTCACAGCTAATGAGAGGAAGCATGTGCTACAGAAAAAAACTACATCAGCAAAGGACTCCATCATATTAGGAGAAGAAGACTGAACAAACAGAGTTAAATACCAGTTATTTCCTGACATTGCCTGATTATGTTTTGGCCTGCATCCCCAAAGCATATGAAAAATATAAGCACCTGGCACTACCATCCTGGACATGAGGATCCAATGGAAATTATAAGCCAAACAGGAAGAAAACAAAAATGCTCATCTTTCCCAAACTAATTTTTTTCCAGTACAAAATTTTCCTCCCTGAAACGTGCTATGCCTCACCCCCCCACCCCAATCTGCCACAAGCCCCCACCAGTGCTGCTGTCCTCAGATGTGGGCTCTGGATATTTCTGGTTCTGATATCCTTTGGGGCCCTTTCATTTTTGTTCTTTTCTTACCATCTGGGATCTAGGACTGGATCCTTTTTCGGCAGAATGACTGGAATTTCACAAACCATACTACCTAGTCACTTCAATTTCTTATAACCAATTTACAGATTTGACCGGAAGCATTATCATGCTTAATTCCTCAATTTTAACCTTTTTTTCTTAAAGTGTTTATTGAGGTAGAATATATACATCAAAGTGCACAAATCAAACTATGCATCTCTGTATATTTTCTACAAAGTAAAAAGTTTAGTTGACATGGCTTATATAGAAGTAGAACATTAGTAGCTAAGAAAAAAATAAAACAAACAAAAATACTTCTGAAAACATAAAAGTTAAGTTCTCTACCTCTCCTTACACTTGGAATTAGTAGCACATTCCCCATATTAGCCATGCAAGTGAGTTTATTATAAATTTGTGGTCTTAATTTATATTTTCCTGATCACTAATAAGATCATGAACTGTTTTTTAAAGTGTATTGTCCAATTCCCATAACTGTCTCATCACCTCTCTTGCCTATTTCTTATTGAGAATTCTGTGACTAACAATAAAATTTTTACAATGCTTTGATATTTTTTAAATAAAAGAGCTTTAAAATTTATATGCTACAAATATCTTCCCCAACTGTGTTGCTTGCTTTTATATTTGTATGATAATGTCCTTTGATGATCAATAGTTCTTAATTTAGTAAGTTTTTTTTGTTGTTTTTCTTTTCTAGTTCATACTTTGTGTGCTTTCTTAACAAAAAATTTAGGAAATCTTGGCCTACTAAAAAACTTTAGGAGTGTTTTTTGTTTCATTTTGTTTTATTTTGGTTTATGTTTTTTGTGTTTTTTTGCGGGACTGGGGATGGAACACAAGGGCATTCTACCTCCAGGCTACACCTCCAGCCCTCCTTTTTATTCTTTATTTTGAAGCAGGGTCCCATTAAGCTGTTGAGGGCCTCACTAAGTAACTGAGCCTGGCCGCAAACCCGGATCCTCCTGTCTCAGCCTCCCAAGCAAAAGGGTGTTCTTTTATATTTTTAATTTTACCAAATAATGTTATTTGAGGATAATGACTGTTTTGCTTTTCTTTTCAATTCCTTATGGTTTTTCTTCTCTTAAGCAATATGATAGAAGTCATGATAGTAGATATTTTCCCCTATTTTCAATGAGTGAAAATTTTCAATATTGGAAAAGTTTTAAGTTTTCTAAAAAATTCCTTATAAAATCCCTTCACATATCTTATTTTATTACTTCCTACTAAAATTTTAAGTGCCAAACTTTATCAAACGACATTTTTGCATATGTTGAAATAAACATGATTTCCTCCTTTTTACAGCAAAATACATTGACTGACGTAAGCAATCTTAATCTAGATTTTCATTCCTGTATTAAACGACACTAATTTTTTTTTGTTTGTTCATGAAAAAGACTGACATGAGAATTGTGGATCCTTCATCTTATATTTCCAAAGTCACTGATATTGCCTTGGTGTGTGTGGGTGGCTGGGGTGGGGGTGGGGGGGCAGGCAGACTGAAACAGTTTAGGTAGCAGTTTAGGGTGAAAGTGGGGACACTGAATAAACATAAGGGGCAGTGGAAGCACCCAGGGAGGTCCTGAGAAATTTTATTCTGACAAAGGGGTCCCGTAAATCACTAAGTTGGGGAATCTATGCTTAAATGGCATATCTTGGACCATAGAGAGTTTCTCTCATTCGCCACTAGGCCACTAGACGCTGGAGTGAAACAGATTAATCAAATTAATAGCATATGTGAGTCAAGTATGGATTTGAGTTTTGTTAAGATTTGATTTATCTTGACTCATATACTCTTTCAAGGTGAAGCGCTGTAGTTTCCTAGAGCACAGCCAACATTTCCAATGATATTTCCAGGGAAGTGTCAAAATCCCAGGGGAAAAAAGTGGGTTGTGTTCAGTTAGCCCCACAAAACACTTTTTATGTGTTAAATATATCATGAGAGGAGCAAAGTACTAAGGGTAAAAGACTACCTCTTTCATAAATCATTTTAAAGAAGATATGTATTCTTGGAAATTATAATTTCTCCAGGTTTGCAATTATCATTTTCATTTATGTTTCTCCATTGTAAATGGTAGCCTAAAGAAAATGTTTAAAAACGGTGGGGAGAGCTATGTCCACTGGCAGGGAATGTAGCTTGGAAGCAGAATGCCCCTGGGTTCAACCCCTGGTACCAAAAATAATATAAATAAATACATAAATAAATAAATAAATAAATAAATAAATAAATAAATAAATAAATAAATAAAAATAAATCCTGCCCTCCCAGTCTCAGGTATTCTGTTATAGCAGCATTACATGGACTTAGACAGCTCACAAATTTGCCCATAACAAATCAGCTCACCTATAAATTTGGAAGATATTATGGTAAAAAGTTTTCTAAAATAGGTTTTTAAGTTTATTAGACACCTACTTATATATTATTCTAGGATAATTTTAAATATACAAACAAATTTATGTTATATATGATATGATACTTGGTAGATTTATCTTCCCAAGGACTCCCTAGGTTGCTGAGGCTGTCCTTGAACCTATGATCCTGCTGTCTCAGCCTTTCAAATACTGAGATTACAGGCATTAGTCACTATGCTAGGCTTGGGTACTTTAAAATAAACAGAAATTTATTAGCTCACAGTACTGGAGGCTGGAGAGTCCAGTATCAAGATGCAGGCAGGTTTGGTGTCTGTTGAGGACCTGGGCTCAGCTCTAAAGATGGGTTCTTTAATGCAGTATCCTACAGAGGGTAGGAACACTGTGCCTCATGTGGCAGGAGAGTAAAAGAGTCAAGAGAGATCATTCCCAAAGAATGTTTATTAAGACATTAGAATCACTAATGGGGGGTGGAGCCTCCCGGCCTAATCACCCTTTAAAGACCTCATATCCCAGTACCATTGCATTAGCAATTAAATTTTAATATGGCTGGACATAGGATGAATTCCTGTATCCCAGTTAATTGGGAGATGAAAAAAAGGAAGGGGGGAAATTTTGAGGAGAAGAAAGAAAGAAGGAAAGAAAGGAAGGAATGAAGGGAGGGGAGGGGAGGAGAAGGAGAGAGGAGAGAAATGAGTTGTGCTTGGGTGGGGGGGACACTCAGCGGTAGAGTGCTTGCCTAGCATGCACAATGCCCTGGATTTGATCCAAGCACTGCAGAGATTAATCAATTAATCAATTAATTTTAACAAGAATTTAGGAGGAGACTGACATTCATACCACAGCATCAGGTCATAGAACTTTCAAAGCCATTTTATTCCTCTTTTTAATACCTACTACAGTTGAACTTTTGCTACTGGAATTATCACAGAAAGTAGATAAAGTAAAACTTTGAACTAAGTGTCTTGGGTAAGAAGTATGAAATTGCCTCTTTGGGATTTCATTAGTTACTGCAAGAAGTCCTGCTAGACGGGAAAGCTCTTCTGTTGGCATTTGCAACCTTTCTTTCTGCCTGTCTGACTACCTTTCTGTACTCTCCTTCTAGGAGAAACCAGTCACCCATTAAATGCAGCTCTTCCCTTAAGAACCCTTCATTTTCCTGGGCTGATGGTTTTAATACGTACACATCTTTGCTCTGAGGGCAGCCACGTACAACGAAATGACAACCAGGTACCTTTTTTGTTTTCAAAAGCTATGAAAACATCTCAAAGTTTTTATTTCTGAATCAATATTTAGCTACACCTTAATTTATCTATGGATCTATCTGCCTCTCAACTATGCATCCATCCATGATCTGTCCTATCTCTTTCCTCTTCTTGCCTATGGTTAATATTTGAGTGCAAAGGTCAAGTGGGTTAGTCCTGTGGTTCTCCTGACTGCTCTGCCCTCTGCTTTCAACCTGGACCCAACTATGTTTCATCCCCTCTGATCCTAGACTGAGCTTTTTAACTTTCAAATTTGACTGTATTTTTAGATATTTTAAAATCTTTCGTAACTCCCTATAAATTTCAATGTTGAAACATCATTGCTTAATATAGAATAGTACTTGTTATTTGTCAATTTCTTAATTTGGAAGTTTAAAAAATATCCACTCTGCCTCACCCTTCCATCATTATAAAATACCCACTAATTTCCCCAAACTCAGTCTTAGTTATCCATGGCCTTATCTTTGAATTTAGAAGACTTTCCTAAGAGCAGCCTATAGAACAATCACCACAGTTTATTAGACATGGTACGTCTCCTTCTCTCACATTAAGCCTTACCAACTTTGAGGACAATGCTTTTTCTTTATTTGACATTGTAGCTCAGGGAAATAGCATAATACCTACTATATAATCGATGCCCAGTAAACTTGGGCTTAAGCACGGGTGAATAAATTAATGTTTGAATGCTGTATCTTTCATGCCTGAAAAATAATCAATTTATAATTCAGCAATTTATATGTATAGAGAGAAGACAAAGTGTTTTCAATTCATTGAATATTCATAATATATATTATGAAGATTTGAAAAATCTAAAGGAACTCTTCCTAATGTTACTCTGATGTGATGAGTGATAAAGACAGGACATTTATTTTTACATATACTTAATTTAAATTGTGTAATAAAAATGTGTAGAGTTATAACCTTTAATATATGCTTTCTTGTTTTAATAACTCAAATGACAACTTTTTAAACAGATTTGATGGAGTTGCTTTTATATGACTCCTTTAAATGTGCCTCATATGTTAGTTCTATTAATTGACTCAATAAGTTTTGCAAATAAAAAAAAGATAGCCAATGAGAAGTTGAGTTGTCAATTGTCTCTTAATTATAGTGATTTGGAGAAGTCTGGAAGATGACCCTGAGGGCACCTGGAAATACAGATTTTCTTACTGAACTACTGCGGTTTTGTTAATGTGGCTTGTGGTTATTTAGTTAATTAGGAAGAATAGTTTACATAAACAACAGGCTTTCTGAATAAAATATTTCCCATAACTCTAAAAGCAAGGATTTTTTTTTTTGTCATTGTTTTAAAGGTCATAACTATATGTAATAATTCAGTTCTTGGTAATAGTGTTCTAAAATTTCAATAGAAGAGACAAAAGAGCTTTATCTTTTAGTTAAATCTGGACATAAAATAGGGAGCCCTGGTATCTTGCTGTTAAAGAATTTCCAGAGGATATGCTTGCCTATATATATATGTATATATATCCATACATAAAGGAACACAGAAATATGTATTTAAAGAAAATGTATTCAAGATTGAATGTCTTTGTTATAACTTAGCTCTATATGACTGTCTAAAATAAGATTTGTTCTCTACTTCTTACGCCCCACTTATGTTTAATATCTATAGCAAATGTATCTATATATATAAGCAGCCATTGACTATATGTTAATTCTATTCTTCTCTCTTGACCTACTTTAAAATATCAGAACTTAAAGTTCCTTCATTTAAAAACATCTCCCCTCCAATTAGACATATTAAAATGTGTGTTTATAGTTCTCATAGTGGTATTTGTTGTGCATGTGCCTTCAAATTTAAATATGTCAAAGTTATAATTATAGTAAAATGAAGGCAAATGTAGACATGGGTCTGTGAGGTTTATTCTTTTAAACTGCAAATTTAGCTCTTTTAGAGAGGCAGGTTTAATTTCAAAGATTTTCACAGTGTAGGAACTAATTAATTAGTTAATAATGCATGAAGCCAGTAGAGCATTATCAGTGCTGTATCCCAGATGGAAAACCAGAACAAATGAGGAAACTTACATTTAATTTGACCCTTTTAAACATGAAAACTTTAGGCTTTTCTTCTTGTTCTGTTAATATTTCTGTTGCTTTATCCTTCATATCTTTCGTTGTACCTCCAACTCCATACCCCCAAGAGGATATGAATTTTAGATTCCCGGAGTGGAAAAGATAAGTGACTGAAAAAAATTTGAAAGTGGCAAAGCATTTAATAAGTTTGGTAAAGGTGATTTTAAAAACTGAAGTGATTCTTCAATGTGGTAGCACATTATCCTGGATGGGCTGCAAACATCCATCTGCAAAATTGCCTCCTTTCCTACCAGTACTGAGGCACTTAGTAATTCCAACCTTGCTTCACCCCTTCCCAAACACATACTAATGAGACCTAGTAATCTGTGTTCCTTCTCCTTTGAGGCCACATTTAGTATTCCCAAAGCATTATATAAAAGCCAAATAACAATGTGATATGTGTGTGTATGGTACTGGGGCTTGACTCCAGAGGCACTCTACCTTCGAGCTTTATCCCCAGCCTTATTTTATTTATTTATTTATTTTGCGGTACTGGGGATTGAACTCAGAGGCATTCTACCTCCGAGCTATATCTCCAGCCCTATTTTTTATTCTTTATTTTGAAACAGGGTCTCACTAAGTTGCGGAGTGCTTCATTAGGTAGCTGAGGCTGGCGGCGAACCTGTATTCTCTGGTCTCAGCCTCCCAAATGTTGGGATTACAAGCGTACGCCACCACACCCGGCTCCTATTTTATTTTTTATTTTGAAACAGGGTCTCACTAAATTGCAGAGGGCCTTGATAAGTTGCTGAAACCTCAAACTTGTGATCTTCCTGTCTCAGCCTTCTAAGTACTGGGATTACAGGCATGTGCTACCATTCTCAGTATATAACAATGCAATTTTAGTTAAAAAAAAATGTAGTGCTTTCTTTCACATGTACTATTTTGTCAGGATGCAGATTTGACAGGTCAGAATTTCTTAATGCTATCACTATTCTAATTCTTCTTGTTTATTTATGATTTTTTTGTGATTCAAAAAATCTAAATATTAGAATCTGGACTAATTAGCTAATGAAATAATTTCTTCTTTCAGTTAGGGTAAAATTCAATCCTCTTCAGTACCTATCTTTCATTTACCAGTATAAGTAAAGTTATGTTATAATGTAAGTATCAATTCTGATTAAGAGATATTATTCCTCTGAAAGATCTAAAATGGATAAAGGAAAAACTTCTATCCTTAAGAATAAAAAGTCAAATTGTGAATTCTTAAGAGTCTCACTCCAAATAATAGAAATTGAAAAATTACCATGAATATTTTTCTGTCTTAAGGATGTCTTTGTCTTAGCCTAGTAGTTGAATGCTGAGAATTTTGGAATCATAGTTTGAAAGCACTATTAAAATAGTCTAAATAAAGTCCTACCTATTACCATAAGAAAAGTAAGTAAACTGTTTAACTAAATTAAGGAGATGGGTTTTGAGGAGGTACCAGTCCACTGATTCTACCAGGTCCAAACTGTGGTGGGGAAAGGGACAGATCTCAATAGCTGTCAGAAGAACCTTTGTCTGAGAGTATCAGTTCAAAATAAGAAGTCAAGAAAAATGGATATCAAGGTATCATTATCTAAAGTAAAGTAGCTATAAGGAAAGGATAATTCTTACTAGGAAATCAGAACTTCAAAAGGTGAAAAATTAAGAAGGACCCTATAGAATTCTAGATTCCTAGCATTTCTGTTTGCCAACAAACCATGATTTGTGGGAGTGTCAGAATTCCTCAATTTTGGGAAAATAAATTGAAATTCAGTAATAATATAACTAATCTAAATTTCAGGTGGTTTTCTTTTAATAGTCCCAGAAAAGACTTAGTTTTACCTATAATATAATAGTCTAAAAATGGCCCATCCCACATTTGGAAGTTTCCTTTACTTATATATATTAACAATTATGTATGGTAGTTGCCAAAATAGCTTCTGGAAATGGAAGTATGAACAAAACTGCCAAAGTTCCTGCACTCACACAGCTTCCAGTTTAGTATGGGAAAAATAATTAAGGAAGCAATTGCAGTAGATTTCATTGTGAAGGAAGGTCAGAGGGCTCATAAAAATGTAAATCTGAAAAAATAAACCAGGGTTTTACTTGTGGCCAGGGAAGGGACAGTAATGAAGGATTCCTCCAATGATACGGTAGGCAAATAGTAATCTGAGGAATGAGCAAAGTGTTAACCAGGTGGAAAGTAGAAAGGCAACTGTGTCAGAAAGTCTTAAACAGGATGTTGATGGACAAAGAGGAAGAAATTCACATCGAATGAAGAAGTCATGAAAAAAATATGATTAAATTCTGGAGGAAAAACAGGATGAATGTGGAAAAAAGGAGCAGGTGTGAGATGAGATGTATGCTAAGTACAAGTTATTAAGCAATCTTTCTGATTTGTTGTCATTATTTTGTGGTGGCAGAATTTGTATGTGTTAATTACAACTCAGTTTGAATACGATGTACTCTACTATAGACACAATTCTACCTAAACCAGCAAGATGTAGGATCAGTGAAAAAAAACGCAGGGAAATGCTAAGGTAACCTCAGCCAGACCCTGAAGAGAACCTCTTATTTGAAATATCAAGCTCTACAAGCTTTCATTCTACCTCTTTCTCCTATGTCCTTATCTCTCTGTTCACTTAATACTTCTGACGGTAGATTTAAAAAATATCATCAAAGGCAATTGATTGATTGTTCCCTTGCCTAACTAACAATAATTCTTGATTTTCTTTGCAAATTTAACTTACTCTAGGTAATTTTTTTTATTTTGAAAATAGAAAATTGGTTTGTAGATGTTTTCCTCATATCTAAATGCATATATTTGATTTCTAATATTATTTCCCAGTACTGTTCTGATAGCCAGTTCCTCCCATAAGCAACAAAACCATAATCCTTTGGGATATAATTTATAAACTAATACAGTGAAAGCAACAACAGAAATATTTTTGTACATTCAGCACTTGGCATTTGCAGCATATTGAAGTGAAGCTTATAAAAGAAATGGGAAACAAGTTGGCAATAGTTCTTGAAGGAAGAATTGTATTAACTATTTTGTATGCTTTTGTCTTGCCATTGTTTTCATTCAAAGGAAGATGAATGGTTAACAAAGATAGCAGTTTATATAATTGCACTAAACTAAAGCTATATATAAAATAACCACATTTATAAGTAAAATATGTATTAACTACATATTTTGCTAAATATTTATTTATTTACATTTAACTATAATTTTATGTAAAACCATTTTACCTGCAAATGTATAGCTATGTATTATATATGACCATATATAATAACAATATTTTACATATTAGTTTATATACAGAATGAAGTAAAGCTATATATCAGTCTTTCATTGCTATCACAAAGTACTTGGGGCTGGATACTTCATAAAGAGAAAAGAGTTATTTAGCTCACTGTTTTGGAGACTGAAAGTCCAAGGAACAGAATACTGGCTTTTATAATGGCTTTTCTGGCTGCATCAGTGTCACGGATGGCAACATAGTAGGAGAAGAGGGAGAAATCACCTGATAGGCAGGAATCCAGAAAGAAGGCACATGCTCACTCTTTTAAATCAATTCACTCTCATAAGAACTAACTCAGGATCCCACAAGATCTATCTTAATACCCAATTACCTAAGTTCTTCCCACTAGGCTCCACCTTTACACCTTTATGTGTGTGTGTGTGTGTGTGTGTGTGTGTGTGTGTGTGTGTGTGTGTGTTACTGGGAATTGAACCCAAGGGCACTTTACTTCTGAGCTACACTCTCATCTCCTTTGTTTCTTTTTAATTTTGTTTTTCCAGTACTGGGGATGGAACCCAGGGACATTCTACCTCCAAGCTACACCCACATCCCTATGTTTTATTCTTTATTTTGAAACAGGGTCACACTAAGTTGCAGGGCACCTTACTAAGTAGCAGAGGTCCTCACTAAGTAGCTGAGGTTGGCTGTGAACTGAGATCCTTTGGTCTCAGCCTCCCAAGTACTGGGATTACAAGCCTGTGCCACCATGCCCTGTTTCCTTTTGTTTCTTTTTCAAACTGGGTGTCCCTACATTGCTGAGAGTCTCACTACACCTCTGAGACTGTCCTTGAGCCTATGATCCTTTGGTCTCCAACATATGAACTCCTGAGAGTCACACTCAAACCTATCCAAATCATAGGAAACAACACCAAACATTACCACTCAGTTGTAGGAGTATGAGTGACAGCTTCCTGAGTCAGGTCCTCCTACAGATACTCAAGTAGCTGAAAGTATAGAAAAATAGTCTTAATTCCATAGTTTTTCATAAGTAAAACCTGGAATCCATGGAACTGTTTTAGTTACCACATAAACAAAATCAAATAAAGCAAATGAAAAATATTTACTATGTTACATTTATTGAATGAAAGCCTAGTTGTTTCTATATCCTATCCATGTAGAAATGTATATTTGATGTGCTTCTATTTTTTATATGATCCTCAGCATAGCAGGACAAAGTTATAATTTACTTAATAGTCTATAACCATTTCCCTGCAGGTAAATAAATACAGTGCTAATACATGCCAGTTGTATTTACTGAATCACTCAGTTTCTCTTCTCTTAAGAAATATTCAGCTATAAAATTTAGATATAAATTGTAATCCTTTATCTGCATGGGGATATTATATAAAATAAACACATGCAAAATTGACGTCTTGATTTGACACAAAATTATTTATGAAATGAAAAAGATAAAATGTTATCTGTATTTGAAAAACACATTTAAATTATGTTCCTCTCATGCACGTAACAAATATGTTCTACAAGAATATTTATTATCATTTCTAGGTGTAATTAATCAGTCCCTCTAATCTAATAACTGACATGGATTTGAGTAGTTTTTTCCAAATTACTATTTCTTTCTTTTTTTTTCTTTATTATTTATTTTCTTTTCTATTTGAGTTGGTGATGGGGTGAGGAATATTTGCCCCTATTTTTTTTCCTGGATATTCCCCATTCCTTTATTCCAAGTCTCTGTAGTTGAGGTGAGCTTGCAACTACCAAATGGCTTCACATATGAGCATGTGCCTATTAGTGAGTCAATGAAACTCAGTTTTAGGTCTGGGCTTGAAACCATTAGAAAAGAAAAGCTTACTCTCTCTTCTTTTGAGGTTTAAATTTAAGAATTTACACCTAAAGCTATTTAGGGCTTCTGGATTGGGAGAGTTTGCCTAAAAATCAAGAGAAAACAAACAGCAACTTTAGGAACTTGATCTAGCCATTCCTGTGTGTGTGTGTGTGTGTGTTGTTTCTTCTTGTAACTAAAAATGTTCTAATCAGTACACCACTGTCATTCTCATAGAAAAGACCATAAAGTCCCCAGAAAGGATTGCTTCCTGGTAAATCTACGTGAGCAAATCTGTCAGAACAAGTTCTAGGAATGAGGATTAGAACAGTGAATATATTCATAAAGACTAAAGTTTTTGTTTGTTTTGTTTTGCTTTTTTCAGTACTAGGGATTGAACCCAGGGGCATTCTACCTCCGAGCTATACCCCCATTCCTATTTTTTTATTGTTTATTTTGAAACAGGGTCTCATTAAGTTTCAGAGTGCCTCACTAAGCAGCTGAGGCTGGCCACGAACCTGGATCCTCTGGTCTCAGCCTCCCAAGTACTGGAATTACAAGCATGCACCACCACGCTCGACGAGGACTAAAGTTTTAAAAGCATTGCTTTAGAAAATAAGCTCATCTGGATGTGGGCTGTATCTTATCTACATTGATATTTCCAATTCTTTTCACTTGATCTAGAATATACAGCCTTTTGTTGCTTAACAACTCATAATTAGGCAATTTCATCATATGCGAGCATCCTAGTATATACTTACATAAACTAAGATGGCTATGATACCACTAGGCAAGAGAATCTTGTAGAACCACTGTTGTACATGTGGCTTGTTGTTGACCAAATTGTTTTTTATAGTGTATGACTATAATACTTAATGATTATTGAAAAATGTCCTTAAACTTCCATATATTAGTTGGGCAATAGAATATAAAAAGGTAGCTGGGTTCAGTGGCACATGCTTATAATCTCAGTGCTTGTGAGACTGAGACAAGAGGATTTCATTTTTTTTTTAAACCATACTGTGAATTGAACTCAGGGCATTCTACCTCCGAGCTATACCCCTAGCCCTATTTTTTACTCTTTATTTTGAAACAGGGTCTCACTAAGTTGCAGAGGGCCTCACTATGTAGCTGAGGCTGGCTGTGAACTCGGATCCTCTAGTCTCAGCCTCCCAAATGCTGGGATTACAAGCATACGCCACCACACCTGGCTGAGGATTGCATTTTTAAGAATAGCCTTTGCAGTGTAGCAAGACTCTCAGCAACCTGATGAGACACTGTCTCAAAATAGAAAATAAAATATAACTGAAACTTAGAGGTAGAATACCCCTAGGTTCAATCTCCAGTAACAATAAAAAATAAATAAATAAGTAAATAAATAAATAAGTGATAGATAATAGGTTGTTCTCCTTTGATAAGATCAAAGGTAATGTCATCTAAGTATTGATTACATAATAACTAATTACATAGCAATTAAATGATTGATTACATAATGATTAATATTTCAATTTTTTCACTTGTCTTAGAGGCATTAAAAATGTTCTCAAAAATTAAAAAGAGTAGCAGGATGAAATAAATTTCAGAAATATACCTATCTTTACCTCTCTAAAAAATCTCCAAATGTGTTAACACATTAAATACACCAAGAAACCTTTCAGTTCCTGGAGTCAAGTCCAGTCTGCAATTTTGCAAATTGGAAACTTAAAAAATAGAAGACTATTAAAATTTCACACAACTAGTCACATATTATCATTAGAAAACTGTAGCATTTCATGATAGAGACAATATACTGGGACTAGATGAAAAGATATGGATTGTGGTTTTAAGATAAAAAAGTATTTAATGTGGCCCTTGAGGCATTTCTGAGAATGTGCAAGAAAAAGAGGCATTTAAGCATATTAGAGACAGAAAGTAAAGTGTGTTCAAAACCATGTGCTTCTGCCAACACTATCAGTATAGAGAAATGCAAAGATTCTTCGCACTGATCTTCAATAGAATGTCCTTCTAAATGCTAATTATTAATACTTTTGTTACATGTTACTTTATTCATATTACAATTCTATGAAAACTTTGATCATTCCATCTTTTCTTAAGTAGTTATTAGGTACTACCACCAACAGTAATAAAAACACCAAAACAAAGGCATACTACATGTCAGAGAGATTTCTAAGACTACACATGCTTAATTCTTTTTGACTTTCACAATAAGCCTGCAAGTTAAGATTATTATCCCTCATTTAACACCAGTGTATTATTGAGATATACATTATTTCATGGAGACAGAGAGAGAGAGAGAGAGAGAGAGAGAGAGAGAGATGGATCTAAGATGACAAGACCAGTAGTTATGAAAACTAGAGCCAACTCAAAAGGTCTGGATGCCAAAGCAGTATCCATTAACACCATGCTTTGTTGTATACAGCACTTGCCTCAGCTGTGTGTGAGCGCACACAGCACACACACACACACACACACACACACACACACAGACTAATCTCAAGACAAAAATCACCTCCCTCCCATTTTTTAAGTCAATAAAGCAAGTTGAGAGAATGGTCACAACTAGTCAATGTAAGGTAGACTGAAATTTACTATGTATGAAGAACAATTTTTATTTCTAATGTCAAGATTTATTTTTATGAATTTTATTTTTGATACTCAAAACTTTTTTTAATATAAAATGAAGTGTCATATATTAGGTAAATAGGTAATTAAAATGTTTTGGAAATGAGAGAAAGTATAGTTTCTGAAGTTTATTTATTTGTTTATTATTTTGTAGTACTGGGGATTGAACTCAGAAACATTCTATCTTTCTATCCCTGAGCTATATCCCCAGCCCTTTTTATTTTGAAGCAAGGTCTCACTAGATTCTCAAAGCTGCCAATGAACCTGTGATCCTTCTGTCTTGGCTTCCTAAGTACGGGATTCTAGGCATGTGCCACCGTACTGACTTTGAAAATCTTAAATCTCTGTAGTTAATGTGATAATTATTTCTAAAAATTCAAAATAGTTGCAAAGATAGGAAACTGCCTATAAGAAGGTTCTGAACAGAATCTCAATATGCAAAAATGCGACATTAGAAATGGTAGAAGTAGACTTCAGGGAAGATGGCATCGGAGTGAAATACCACTCAATAGGTGCTGTGAGCTCCATTCAAATCAGCCATAGAGGCAGCTTCTTGACAGAATAAAAAAAAAAAAAAAAAATACAAAAACTGAAATACAGCTGATCAGAATCCAAAAGGCTGACCAGGAAGAGCAAAGAAGCCTGTCTGCGCGGCCATGGCGCCATGCTGCTGAGTGACAGCCGCCATTGAGCCAGCCCCTGGCATGTGGTCTACTGACAAAGAAATATATAACGACCTTCTGCATTCCTAGCAACCAGAGGTGGAGTGAGCGACTCCTGAACTCTTCTTCCTAGCTAGGCAGCATATCAAGGCACCTTCAACATGGAACCTTCTCCAATATAGACCACATTCTGGGCCACAAAAATAGCACTGGCAAACTCAAAAAATGTAACATAATTTCCTGCATCTTTTCAGACCACAATGGAAGGAATCTAGAAATCAACTCTAAGAAGACCCAGAGTAACCATGCAAACACATGGAGACTGAACACCACATTGCTTTACGAGGAATGGGTCATAGAAGAAGTAAGGGAGAGATTAAAAATTTCCTAGAAACCAAAGAAAACAGAGATACAACAAATCAAAACCTCGAGGACAACTTAAAGGAAGTACTAAGAAGAAAATTTATAGCACTGAGTGCCCATATAAGAAGAATGGAAACTCACCAAATAAATAACCTAATGACAGAGCTCAAAGCCCTTGAAAAATAAGAAGAGTCTAACCCCAAAGCCAGTAGAAGACAGGAAATTATGAAAATCAGAGCAGAAATTAATGAAATAGAGAATTAAAAAAATACAGAAAATCAACAAAACCAAAAGCTGGTTTCTTGAAAAAATAAACAAGATAGATAAACCATTGGTCAACCTAACCAAAAAAAGAGAGAATCAACCCAAATTACCAAAATAAGAAATGAAAAAGGTGATATTACCCCTGAAAGTGTGGAAATACAGAGGATCATCAGAAACTATTTTGAAAAATTATACTCCAACAAAATGGAAAATCTGAAAGAAATTGACAATTTTTTAGATACATATAACCTTCCTAAATTGAGTCAAGAAGATATAGAAAATTTAAATCAACCAATAAAAATCAAAGAAATAGAAACATCAATAAAAAGTTTACCATCAAACAAAAGCCCAGGGCCAGATGGTTTTCCAAGTGAATTTTATAAAACATTTATGGAAGAGCTAATCCCAATATTCCTCAAACAATTCTGTGAAATAGAAAGAAACAGGACCCTCCCAAACAATTTCTATGAAGCCAACATCACGTTAATACCAAAGCCAAATAAAGACAGCTCAAGAAAAGAAAACTACAGGCCTATATCATTGATGCTGCTAAACAAAATACTAGCAATGCGCATTCAAAACCACATCGAGAAAATTATACACCATGACCAAGTCAGGTTCATCCCAGGGATACAAGGCTGGTTCAACATATGAAAAACAATCCATGTGATATACCACATAAACAGACTCAAAGACAAAAATCACATGATCATCTCAATTGATGCTGAAAAAGCATTTGAAAAGATCAAACACCCATTCATGCTAAAAGCACTGCAGAGAATCAGAATAGAAGGAACATACTTCAAAATTATAGAGGCAATATACAATAGGCCTACAGCCAATATCATATTAAATGGAGAGAAACTGCAAGAGTTCCCACTAAAAACAGGAACAAGACAAGGATATCCATTATCACCTCTTCTGTTCAACATAGTACTTGAGGCTCTAGCCAGAGCATTAAGGCAAGAGAAGGAAATCAAAGGGGTAAAAATAGGGAAAGAATAACTAAAACTATCCTTCTTTGCAGATGACATGATACTATACCTAGAAGACCCAACAAAGTCAGCGAAAGAACTTATAGAACTTATCAACAAATTCAGCAAAGTGTCTGGATACAAAATCAATATTCAAAAATCAGAAGCTTTCCTGTATGCCAACCATAAAACCACTGAAAAAGAAATCCAGAAAACAATTCCACTCACAATAGCACCCCCCAAAATAAAATACTTAGGGATAAACCTAACCAAAGAGGTAAAAATCCTCTATAAGGAAACTACAAAAAGCTGAAAAAAGAAATCGAAAAAGACCTTAGAAGATGGAAAAATCTACCATGCTCTTGGATAGGCAGAATAAATATCATCAAAATGGCCATCCTCCTAAAAGTAATCTACAAATTCAATGCAATACCCAGGAAATTACCAAGGTCACTCCTCACAGACATAGAAAAATCAGTCCTTAAATTCATTTGGAACAACAAAAAGCCCAGGATAGCCAAAGTAGTTCTTAGTAACAAGAACCATGCAGGAGGTATCACAATATCTGACTTCAAACTCTACTACAAAGCCACAGTAATAAAAACAGCATGGTATTGGCACAGAAACAGACACATAGACCAATAGAGCAGAATAGAAGATTCAGAAACAGATCCACGTGCTTAGAGTCAACTGATTTTTTACAAAGGAGCCAAAAACATACACTGGAAAAAAGATAGCCTCTTTAACAAATGGTGTTGGCAAAAATGGTTAACCATATGCAGGAAAATGGAAATAAACCCACTTTCTCATCCTGCACAAGAGTCAACTCAAGGTAGAACAAAGACCTGGAAGTCAGGCCAGAGACCTTGCACCTACCTGAAGAGGGCATAGGCCCAACATTTCAACACATAGGCACAAGTATAAACTTTATCAACAAGACCCTCAAAAGCACAAGTAACTCAAAGGAAGATCAATACATGGGATTGCATTAAACTGAAGAGCTTCTGTGCAGCAAAGAAAACTATCAAGAACCTCAACAGAGAGCCCACAGAGTGGGAGAAAATTTTGCCAGCTACTCTTCTGATAGAGGACTAATATCTAGGATATACAGAGAACTCAAGAAACTCACAGCTAAGAAAACAAATAACCCAATCAAAAATGGGAAAAGGATCTAAATAGACACTTCACAAAAGAAGAAATACAAGTGGCCAATAAATGTATGAGGAAATGTTCAACATCATTAGCTATCAGAGAGATGCAAATCAAAACTACCTTGAGACTTCAACTCACTCCAATCAGAATGGCAATCATCAAGAACACAAACAAAAATGCTGGTGAGGGTGTGGAGAAGTGAGAACCCTAATACATTGTTGGTGGGACTGCAAATTAGTGCAACCACTTTGGAAAACAGTATGGAGGATCCTCAGACGAATGGGAATGAACCTACTATCTGATCCAGCAATACCACTTCTGGGTATCTACCCAAAAGAATGGAATCCAAACTATCAGACCAACACATGCATATCTATGTTTATAGCTGCACAGTTTACAATTGCCAAACTGTGGAACCAGCCAAGATGTCCATCAACAGATGAATGGATTACAAAACTATGGGATATGTACACACTGGAATTTTACTCAACCATAAAGAAGAACAAAATCATGTTATTTGCAGGGAAATGGATGGAACTGTAAAACATTACGTTAAGTGAGATTAGTCAGTCACAAAAAGTTAAAAATCGAATGCTCTCCCTAATATGTGGAAGCTAGGCAGAAAATGGGACATAAGAGGGACTCCAGATAAAGGAGAAACCTTAGGTGAGCAAAGAATTTGACTTAATGGAAGGTGATGGGGGAAGGGGGGGCACCCTAATGAGCATGATGTACATTCATGAACACATCAAAGTCAATCACTAAACTGAACTTGAGAAGGAGAGAGGAGGAGGGAGTGGGGTGGGAATTGAGGAAGGGTTAAATGAGAAATGTGTGCATATGCATTTACCTATACTAGCTTGTACTTAACAAAGATATGTGATTACAATGCACCAATTAAAAAAAGGATTTGTTAAAGTTAAAAAAAAAGAGGTAGAAGTAAAAAGTCATCTGTTGATCAAGTTTTCTTTGATAATTGGATATTTGGGGGAAGTGCAGCTTCTATTTCCCATGGTGCTGAGCATCCCTGCCTCCACTCTATTTTAGAGGAAAAGTTTAAATATCTTGCCATCACTATTCCGGATTTCAGAGTGCATTCAAAACTACAGCAATGAAGACATTATGTTACTGGCATGAAACAGACATACAGACTGACAGGACAGAAGAGAGAGTCCAGAAATAAACACATACATCTATGATCAGCAGTTTCTCAACAAGGATGTCCAGAACTCACAATGGGGAAAGAAAAGTCTGTTCAACAAGTGATATTGGGAAAACTGGATATTGGACCAATGACTCATCATATAATAAATCAATTCATACTGACTTAAACATAGACCTGAAACTGTGAAACTACTAAAAGAAACATAGGAAAAAAATTTCTTGGTATTGATGTGGGCAATAATTGCATGGGTATGACCCCCAAAAAAACATAGGCCAGAAAAGCAAACATAGACAAGTGGGCTTATAGCAAACTAAATATCTTCTGCATAGCATATGATAATATAAACAGAGTTAGTCAACATATGCAATGCAAGAAAATATTTGCAAGCCCTACCTATGATAGAGTGTAATATATAAAAATATAAGTAACTCAAACACAAATGAATAAAACAAATATTACACACACACACACACATTGTAGAATATATTCAGCCTTAAATAAGAATATCCTGCCATCTACAATAATATGCAAGAACTTGGAGAACATAATGTAAACTTAGACTGACAAAAAAGAAAAATTTTGCAGGATTTCATTTATATGTACAACATGAAATAGTAAATCTCACAGAATCAGAAGATATATGGTAATTACACAGGCTTGATAAGAGGTTTAGGAAAATGAAGAAATGTTGGTCAAAAGGTACAAAATTTCAGCTATAAAAAATGAATAAGTTTCAAAGATCTAATAAGTGCTGAAGATCTAATGAATAAATTCAGAAGATCTAACATAATGTGTTTTTTTACTTATAATTTGCCAGAAGGGTAAATTTTAAGTGATCTTGAAAGAAAGAAAGAAAAAAGAAAGGAAGGAAGGAAGGAAGGAAGGAAGGAAGGAAGGAAGGAAGGAAGGAAGAAAAGGTAACTTTGAGAGGTGATGGATATAATTGTTTATTGTAGTGATCATTTCACAATGTTTATATATATATATATATGTTTATATAACCTTTATATATATATATATTTATACAAAGTTTATATATAAAGTATATATATATATATACACACACACATAAGTGTGTGTGTATCTGTGTATGTGTGTAAAATTGTTGGCAATTTTACCACTATAAAGCTGGACAAAGGAAAAAAATCATATCACCAAGTGCTTAGGTCTTACTTGTTATGTCCTTCTATACTGCTTGGCTTCTTTCTTCCAGAATGGATGAAGGGAGTAAAGGAGAGAAACCCAAATGACTTGCGTTACACAACCACTTAAATTGGCCTCTAAACACACAGCACCCTTACAAACTACACTAGTTTTTCTTGCCTCCTCCCTTCATCTTTCTTCCTACATATTCTAAAGTAACTTCTATTTCCATCTTCAATAGAACTCTCATTCCTTTGGAATGATCAGCATGCATTGCTCTGACAATGAAATCTTTTCAGCTATAGTTATTAGTGCTTCTGGACATAGGCAGAGTCTCCATTGGCTCAGTCTTTTTTTTTTTTTTTCAATTTCTCTTGTTGGAGCAGACCATTGACTCACTTACTCTCCTAATTAGTCCAAGAATCCACTCCCACTCATCATCTATTTTCATTGTTTCTCAGAAACCCAAATCACAATAATGATTACCTAATCTCTTTCCCGTCGGAGCATTGCTGAGGATAACAGAAACTATCATCAATTAGAGTGTTTTAGCTAATGTAGCAATGGGATGAGAATGATGTTGACAAACAGCCTCACCTTGAGAATTAGTCTCTGAATGCTCCAAATCTGAGTCATACCCATATCAATATGTTAATTTTGGAGGATTGACATATAACACTGTCCACCTCTATTCCACCTTTATTGTCAGATACAAATATAGCCAGTAAAATAAAAACCTAAGACAATAACAATACTGTTTTCTGCACATACAGAAGAACTCATGCCTCATCAATAGGGAACACCTTCTCTATTAGAAGCCCTCATTCAATAGCTTTTGAATACCTAGGAAGTGCCATGCTATGTGCTAAGCCTGAGAGTGCATCTAAAAAAAAAAAAAAATCACTATATTCCCCCTTAGGGCTATCATACTAATCCTAAATTTCCTATCCCATTCTTTCTCCCTGTGAACATATCTTTAACACATAAAAAAGAAATTTTAAAGAAGCCCAAAAGAAAAAGAGATTTTTAGCCATGCTTTTAGAGAATAACTAATATTAAATTAGAAATCAAATGTTCCCAGTACAAGTGTAATCTTTTTTCCCTAAGATCACGGGGAAACATATGCTAATGTACTTTAAACAAGCTCACAATGAGTTAGAAAACAGAGTGAAGTCCAGTATCCAAGTAAGGAAAAGCATATATTAACCTTTTTATAATGTAGTAAATGATCTAAGATTAGATTGATGGTATCAGAGTATTTAAACCTGGTGATTGCTTTCATCTTCACCGAACAGTTTACTTTCCTAACCTGTCAGTCATTCTTCAGATTTTGTGATACAAAAGTAAACATATTTGTATGAAATTTATAACGGCCTTAAAAGATACACTATTTAAAACTGAGTAAGAACCAGCCTGACATTTAAGCTCCTAGAACATATATAAAATCTGGTTAATCTTCAGAATGGTGTCAATAGGATATGAAAACTGAATGAATTTTGCACAATGCATTAGAAGCATTTTTTTTCATGTTCTATAATTCAAGGTGACCTTGTAGAATTCATACTCAATACTCAATGGAAAGAGTTATGTGGGGAGCAAAAAGATTTATATAAAAAGCAAAAAGACATGAGGAGCTAGATAGCTACTTTGGGCAATTAAAATTCAGCCAGTTCCCCTGAGTGCCTATTGCCCCACCCTGAGGCTAGGTTCTTGACCCACGCCCATGCCTTTGTTTTCCCCCATTTAGATAAGATGTGAATAACAAATGCTTCTCCAAAACCTGACTGATGCTGTGCCATCTGGATTTGGGGGTCTGTGAGGGTACTCAAGGTCAGCCCTCAGTATTTATGTCACAAAGGTTGCTCAATAAAGTTGAACATTTGTTCCCCTTGCAAGGTGTGTGTGTCTGTCTGTCTTTTCTGTTTAAGCTTCCAGTGTGGACTGCAGAATGAGGAAACTGAGGCAGCAGCTGGCCTGCTCCAGAGTTACAACTGAAAATGGAACTGCTTAAGCTACTCTTCAGCATATGGCATTTTACAAAAAAACCCAAAAGGACAAATATTCAGTCAAGCACACTAAGCACATTGAGTAATTTAGGTCAAAATAAATGAAGTATGTAAATAATTCATACATTCCCATGAAGTACTCTGCAATGCTGACCGATTTACAGAGCACAGTGCATCACATATAAATATTTCGAATGTCATTAAAACATAATTTGGGTCTAGTGGTAGATCAGCCAAATTTTGAATTCTAGAGTATCTCCCTAATTTTGAACAATGAAAAAATAGACACCATGTCTAGTACATCACAATATACTTGCTTTCTTTTGGCTCATGAGTCTAGAGTCTATGCTGGGTTAGGCCCTTTCTACTAGAGGGAAGATGAAATAGCACCTGTCAAGGGATTCGAAATCTTTCCAGCCTGCTCTGGTTTAAAATTTTATGTATTACTCCTATGGACAAGCATGGGTGAAAATGCATTTTGGAATAAAAGAACTTAGAAATAATCTAATTCAAGGCTCTCTCATTTTATAAATGAAGAAATTAGGCATCAGACAGTCCTCTAACAGAAGTTATAAGAAGCATTACAATTTTACTTCTCCCAGTACATAATTGAAGGAGTTTGCAACTCGTGAGACCTAGCCACTTGGTAACCTAAAACTGACTACATTGTATCGTTTTTAATAATTTTAGACATTCTAGTTTCTCATACAGTAATTTGCTGGCTCCGTTTGCCATCTTGTTTTATGACATACCAAACGGACATGCTATATTCTACTGCCTTGATTTTAATCTGAACAAAACTGAAATACTAATTTTTCAGGCAGCAGACATATTGTGTAACTACCAGTCCAGACAGTCTCAGTGATGTGTCTGGAAGATACTTGGTTTCTTACCAAAAACATAGTCCTGGACTCTAATTGTAGTTATTTTCTTTTGAGAAATGTATGGTAAATGACAAGATGATACTAAACCCTCATAACACAAAGTCATGAAATTTATTGATCCACCTCAAAACTGCTGGAGTTTCCATATATCAAGGCTTTCAAGTAGTAGTGTAGTCTCTGTATATCATACACATTAAGGTTTTATTAAAAATTCAATGAAATATTTATATCTCAGTTATAAATCCCTGATGGGTAGATGAATGCAATCAAGACATAGCGATTTTCCAATGTGAGTTTTATACATAGAACATTTTGTCAAGGCAATGGATGTCTTTTAGTTTTTTAAAACACAACAATTTTAAAGTGTCTTACTTCTTACACAGAAATGACTTATTTGACTAACTGTTTCAACTCTTCTCCTTCCCCAGTCCCAACCCCCTCACCAACTGCAGAATAAAATTGATTTATAAGAGAATTCTCTTAGGGCCTATTTCAAATTTCCCTGGGAAATTCAGAAATGGGTTCAAATTTCTCTAGGTAATTCAGAAACAATTTCATAATAATGTATAATAAAATTCATGCAGATTTTAAAGCAAACCCCTTTTTACTAAAATTCACAAGATAACATTTCTTACAGTAATTCCATTGTGTAAGCACAAAGGCAATTGTCAGTAATTCTAAATGATGTCAATATTTGAAGAAAAGGGATATCTATCTCTCCTGGGTTCTGCTCAGGGCTGCCATCTTGCTTATCCCCAGCGTGCAGAATTCACAGAAAACAGAACTTAAATCAATCCCTGGGGATACACACTGAGACCCCATCTCCTCCTCAAAGAGTCACAGTTGGATAATTCAGCTTTACATTTAAAAGTATTTCTGGAAAATCTTTTTTTAAGAATTTGTGAGTTTTTATGCATTGCCCTAAGTATAATAAAATATGGAATAAAACGTTTCCAAACAGATTTTTTTCAATAAATATCAGCATTTGATCTGAGAATGTTTTATCTAGGTCTCTTTTAAGTACTTTTAACAGTATCATTGATATAGATACTTGGATAACATTAAGTCTAAAAGAACAATAGTAAACCAAATATTCATTTTCAAGTCACTATATCTTGAGTTTAATTCTAAAAGACAAGTGCATGACATCATTCAATTCTAGATTAAAAAAGGAAAGAGGATTTGAATAACCAAAATTATATCTCAGTTATTTCTTTCCCCCTTCTGAATATCCCTGCTGATATTTTTCCTTCTACTTTTACAATATTGATTGTTGTAAAATAATTTAGAAATTTTAAAAGTTCATGAATAATTTTCCCATACATAGGTGATTTCATGTATTACTGTTAGTATTTCCTGTCCTGTGTTAATAGAAAAAAGTAATGTCTTTTCAAATAATTAATAATGTCAAGATTTAATACCCAAAATGTCTTCTTCTATAATATAGTTCAGCTTTTCAAGTATATTTCAGTATTTACTTATATTCTTGCAAAATATCCACCATCATTTCCATATTAGCAATCTGCTTTCATACTTTCGTAGGGTGGATACTGAGCAAGTCTCAACTCTTAGAGGTGATCTAAGTAGACTACTTGGGCTACTAAGAAGGGAAAAAATTGATGCACAAAACTTCTTTAAGGAACACTGATGACATTCCAAGGTTTTCTCACAGAATATCATTTATTCATTGTTTTCTTTATTTAATTTTGTTCTTGAATTTTTGTTTAAGTTTAGGGAAGTAGAGGATAAGAAAGGAGACAATTTCATAAAACTGTTTCCCAGTAGAGGCACACATAGTATGCACATTAAAAATGTGTAGAGGGGCATTCAATAGTCTGGGAAAAAATTCAAATCAGATAATTTTTATATCACAGTTTAAAAGTGTACTTTAATAGAAATAGGCAAGGACAAAATAAAACTTAAAAAAAAAGTTTGATTGAAAGCAAAACATTCTTTCTTAATATTTTACCATCTTTTATTCCTTAAACTTCCAAGGAACTGAAGTCTACAAAATCAAGGTCGAATATTATGTGTTGGCACTGTTCCTTCAAAGGTGTCTCTCATTGTCCCTCCATTACAACAGTGTCACTATAGAACAGCCAAGTACCACAGTGGCTGTTTTTCCTGCAGAGCCAAAAAAACACCCTTTGTAAATCCTACTGTCACTGTAACGGCCTTCCCAGTACTTCTCCCATTTCCCTCCAGCCTGCATTATAAATTAAACTGATTTCATCTGAAGTCTCGCCTCTCCAAGCTGACTCCTCACAGATTAATTCTAGACACAACAGAGCAGTCATTGAGACCTTGAAACAAAACTTGAAAGTGCTGAATAAAATACATGGGGATTCCAGATTCTGTTTTTCTATTTGCTTTTTTTTTTTCTTAAAAACAAAAGAGGGAATTTTTGAATTGCTTTCATCCAATAATGAAATCAAACACGTCTAAGAATTCCTCTGAAAACATGTATAACTAGTATAACTCAGATCGGCATTTCTTAAATCTGATTATCTTTGACACATTTCTTATTTTAGGATTGCCCTGCTAGATATCTTCATTACTCTCCTAATTATCTCAAGTCTAGCAGAACTTTTTAATCTAAAGGAAAGTGTACTTGCCGCTTCACCAATGATTCTTCGGAGGTCAGTACCAGGAAACATGCATTCACTACAAGTGTGCTTGATTGTCATTTGTTTTGCTTAAAGGATGATGAGGGCTTAGCATATAAAAGCAATTCCTGTGCTCCTTTCTCAACATTCACTGCTGCCAGAAATTGGTGGGAAACTTGGCTGTTAGGAGAGCCAGTATTTTTCTGGACAATTTCCAAAATGAAGATGAATTGTTATTAAAAGTAAAGACTGTCTGGTTTACATAGCCATAAAAGTTCTGATTATATTTCTAGGATAAGAATTCCAAAGAATTTGGTGAATACTTCTGAATATTTTGGATAATTTTTTTTAATTAACACTCTTATATGTGAAACAAAATAACCTTGAATTTTTCAAAGGTTCTATTTTATATTTAAAATTTATACATGTTTTCATTTGAATGAAGAGCAAATATAACTTTATGACTTTTAGTAGTATGTCCAGATAAATGAAAGTTAGTCTTTTCTTCTGTTCTAATTGCCTTCAATGACAGTAGTGTCTAGAAAAACAAAAATCATTATCCATCAATTATGTTTTTTTCTTGTTTTATGTAACTTCAGTAGCCATGTTAAAACAGTGTTAACAAACTACTCCAAAGCACAATGTTGGATATTGTAAAGACCAAAAAAAAAAAAAAAAAAAAAAAATATATATATATATATATATATATATATATATATAGTATAATGCCTGGCTTTATGTCTCTTGCATTATAATATATATATATATATATATATATATATATATATATATATATATATATATATATATAGTATAATGCCTGGCTTTATGTCTCTTGCATTCTTTTAAAGGATAGTATGTCAAAAAGTAGGATGAGATAAATACCACCTATGCAATAAAATAAAATACTATTATTGAAAAATAAAACACAATGATTTTCACATAGGAGAGCTAGGGTGATCAAGTCATCTAAATAATATAAAAAATTGAATTGTCAGAAATCTAAGTAGGTAGCATTCTTGGTGAAGAAAGGAGAATAAAAATAAATAAAAGAGCAGAGGATGCACATAAAAGAGAATAGTCTAATTCAGACTCCAAAGCCTGACACACAACATTGTTCATGTTAGCTATTGCCGTGTACAATGTAATAAATCACCTGCAGACTTAGTAACATAAAAGAGCAATGGTTTTATTGTCTATGATGGTTTCTGTAGATGAGGAATTGGGAAGGGTCTTGACTAAACAGAATTGCTACAGGTCTCTCATAAAGTAGCAGTCAGACAGTGTCTGGAGCTGGAAAGTAGGAGAATAGAGCAACTCAGGGTTCACAGAGCATCCTTCCTCTCTGCGTGTACTGGCAGGTCTTCTCCATTTGGTCACTCTGTATGCTCTAGTCTGGGCTTCCTCAAAGTATAGTGGGTAGTCAAGTGGTTTACAGTGTGCCCAAAGGCTCCAAGAACAATTATTCCAGTGGACTGTATTGGAAGTTCATCACCTTTTATGACTTAGTCTGAGAATTCCTACAGAAATCCTACAGCATTATTTAAGCTAATTTTCACTGTGTATACCCGGGTGACAAACCTTCCACTCAAATGGAGAGAGCCCAAATTCTCTTTCTTGGAGTGGGGTATGACTGGTTAAGTTCTATAAGAGTATGTGAGACAGGAAATGATGATGTTGTCTTTGGAAGATATAATCTGCTGTAGATATAATTCATGACCTGGTCCCAACTCATCTCTTCCAAGTTTAAATTCCTTCATTTCTTTACATACAATGGTGCATCTCCTCAAGGAACTATTTGAGGTTCTAAAATATTGTAATGTTTTTGCATGTGTCTTTGCCACTATCGTTACACTGTGACTGGCCTTTCCTTTTAGGTCTACCCAGCAAAATCCATTCAGCTTCAGCAAACAGCTGTCCTAGATCTAGTCTTCTCTGACTACTCTAGAAACTCAGTGTGCTCTCCCGTGGAAGAAAATAGTTCTGTTTTAGTTGGTTTGTGAGGAGAGTTTTTTCTTTTTCCATTTTGAATTTGTTAGGTACAGTGGCACATGGCTGTATTCCCAGGACTTGGAAGGCTGGAAAGATGAATCACAGGTTCGAGACTAACCTTAGTAATCTCAGTAATTCAGTAACACTTTCAAAAACTAGTGAGAACCTATTTCAAAACAAATAAATAAATAAATAAAAAGGGCTGGGAGTGTAGTTCAGAGGTAGAAAGCTCCTGGGTTCAATCCCTAGTGTCAAAGCAAAAACAAACAAAAATAGATGTAACATAAAACCCACCACTTCAACCATTTTCTGGTGCACAATTCAGTAGCATTAAGCACATTCACAGTGTGGTCCAACCATCACTATTGCCCATCTCCGGAAATCCATCTTCATCCAAATAAATGATGTTAAAATACAACTCTCCATTACTCCTCCCCCCAGACACTGCAACCACTATCCTAACTGCTGTTTTTATGAATTTGACTACTTTGGGTAGTCCATGTAAGTAGAATTCGACAGTATTTGTCCTTCTATGTCCAGCTTATTTTATTCAGCATATGTTTTCAAAGTGCCTTTACATTGTAGCATATGTCAGTGTTTCATTCTCTTAATATTTATTATGAATAATATTTCATAGAGTGTGTAGATATTTTCTTTAGCCATTTGCTGTTGAAGGGCATTTCAGTTGCTTCTACCTTTTGGTTACTGTGAATAATGCTGTATAAACATTTGTATTTTCCTGTGGTATTTTGCTTTAATCCTCTGAGAAAATTCATCACGTTGTTTTGTAAGCATTTTCCCTCATGCTTCTTTACCCATACTTTAAAACATCCAACATCCCTAAGTTTTAACCTTAGAAACTTTGAATTAAAATATCTATCTCTAAAACTTAGAACATAATAGGTGTTCAATAAAAATATATTGGATGTTGAACAATAAACAATTGAGAAACTATTGATAGCATAAGGTATATTCGTGGCCTTAAATCACTCTTTGTCAAAGGCTCTCATTTATTTGAAATCTTCATTCTGTAAATAGACTAGAATATATTAGATGCTGTCATAAATATAGCTAAATGAAGGCATGGTTTTCAGGTGTTCACATTTTAAAATTGAGGTTTAATTCTTTGATAGGGTCTGAGGGGGAAAAATGAGATTCACAGGAAGCAATTATAGATTTATTTCCTGATAGGTCTGAAATACTATGGCTTCTGGAAATTGGGTTATGATGCACTGAATTCTTAAGCTATACAAATGTAATTTGTATATATATTACAGTAAGCTGTAGTATGTTTAACTTGATCACTTATCACTACTTATGCCTAAGAAATTCAATCAAGCATAAGTAATTTGAATTTAAAAGCTATACCATAATTGAGTCTCAATATTAACAGCTAAACTCTGTAAAAATAAAGAGACAAACATTAGATTCTAAGAAACTAATTTTGGAGACTTTTGGATAATATACTGGGCTGCTAATTAATAACAGATACTGCAAAATGCCACTTTGTAGGGGTTTTATAGTCATGAAGTTCAGAGCCCAACAAATTTAGGATATTTTTGTTGTTGCTGACGTTGTGTTTGAGAAGGTGTCTCCTTATGTTGCCCAGGCTGTTCCCGAATGCTAGGCTCCAGGGATCTTCCCACTTTGGCTTCACAAGTAACTGAGATTACAAGTGTCTACACCAAGCCACCTCAAATCTAGGATTTCTTTTTCATATATAAGACACATAGAGAAGGTAGCACATACAGAATCTTCTAATTCTCACTCATGTTCTTGAATTGTTTCTATGTTTCATTTGTTTCTACACTTTTCCCTAGCCCCTATCATACTACCTGACAAATCAAAGCCATTGAATCAATAATGCACATATGGCTTTAAAAATGGACATTTTATAGTCTCACATCATAACGCAGTTCACAATGAGGGGGACCTATGAGCACACAACACTTGTTGAGTTTCTCCCCCAAAAAAGTATTTAAAAAATAAATACAATATTTAAATAAAAGAAAATATTCATATTAATAAAACACAGGACAAAATTTAAAAAAAAAAAACAGACACTTTATGTTTGTAGTTTTTTAAACCCAAACTGCTGAATTCCTAATAATAGAAAGTGGCTAGAAAATTATGGTATATGCACAAGCTGAAATATTGAGAAGCAATTGAGACTGTGTCCTTTTAAAACTGAAGTGTCTAAAACTCTTCAAAAGATAATATTAATTGAGAAAATATACATGCACATATACTATAATTGTTCTAGATTTGTTTTAGAAACCTATACACATAATATAAATATATGCATACACATAAACACATGTATAAAATACATTAAATATATTTAGACATATTGACAAATGTGGAAATATTTGTCTGTATGCATAATGCATATTTCTGCATACATCTGCACTTATTTTTCCTGCACAATTAAGGATATCTAGTTCTTGTAATACATGTCTTAAATATTCCATGTAACCTATTTTCAGACTTTAGAGTCTGAATAATTATATTGTTATAATTATTTTATGTGTTGATAGGAGCAAGTAATAGCAATTTATTTATATCAAAAGACTGTTCATCTTCTGATGAGAAATTTGTGGAAAAGTATGTTTCCAACACAACTATGAAAATGGACACTACACAATTAAAATTGCAGGTAGAATTCTTTTTCTTTTGTCATTCAAAGAAAGTGAAATTACGTAAAGAGTAGCAACCTATGAGAAAAATAGAATTCACCATATTATGAATAACTTATAATTTAAAACTCATCCTATGTAACCTAATTTCAAGCAGATCATCAGAATAAAGTGAATCCAAATTACTAGTATACATGTATTTTTACAATGAAAGTTAAAATATTCCTTAAAACAAGAGAACTCTTTGTTGGACCTAAATATGTTAAAAGGTTTTAAGAAATGCTCAGAGAAATCATGAACCTAGAGAATAATTTCAATTTTCTTGTAACAGTGAAGAAATGACAAAGCAATCTAACATAAATTATGAAATAGATCAATGTAATGCATATGAGTATGAAATAATATGATTTTTATGACACAAAGAAAACTAATGTTGGCCAAAGAAATCTTATGTCATGCTGTAAAAAGGAAACTACAAATAATATGTGAATTATTGGATTTTAGGCCACTAATTTTTTTTTTTCGGTACTGAGGATTGAACTCAGGGGCATTCTATCTTCGAGCTACACCCCCAGCCCTACTTTTTATTCTTTATTTGAAACCGAGTCTCACTAAGTTGCAGAGTGCCTCACTAGGTAGATGAGGCTGGCTGCGAACCCGGATCCTCCGGTCTCAGCCTCCCAAATGCTGGGATTACAAGCGTGCACCACCACGCCCGGCTAGGCCACTAATTTGGCTATGTAAAAACAGTGGAGTATTTCTGCTTATGATTAATTAGTGGGCTTTTTGGAAATTAATACAATTATGCATGCTAGGAGCCTAAGTAAGATATATATATCTTACGTATATATATATATACATATATATATACACACACATATATATATATACAAATATATATATACACATATATATTTGTTTATATATATACTATAGGTGCATATAGAAATCAAAATAAAATTACATTAAATTTTAAAGGTTTTCTATTTAAGGGTGTGAATAATGAAAAATAAAATGTCACTTTAATCTTTGTTAATATTTTGAAAAAGTTTGTATGAAAATAAGAATAGTAACAGTAAGAGTCAATTTGCATCAAGCACAGAGAGACAAATACCATGTGATACCCCTTGTATGTGGAAACTTAAAAAGTCAAACTCACAGGACTAGTGAGTAGAATGGTGACCACCAGAGCCAGGGGAGGCAGGTGAAAGGGGAAAGGAGAGAAAAGGTCAGTGGGAACAAAGTTACAGTTAGATGGGAGAGATAAGTCCTGGCACTCCATTTAACAGCATGGTGACCACAGTTAATAACAATGCATTCTATTTTTTTAGAAAAGCTGAAAACAGGATTTTAAATGTTCTCACCACAAAGAAATGAGTAAATATTTGAAGTAATGGATATACTAATTAGGCTGATGTGATGATTCCAGAATGTATATACACTTTGAAACCTCACATTATAGTCCAAAGATATGTTTAATTATCAATTTTAAAAAGGTCAATTGAAACCAGGTGTGGAGCTTCGCACCTGTAATCCCAGTAATTGGGAGGCCAAGACAGGAGAATTGCAGGTTTGAGGTCAGCCTCAGTGATTTATCGAGACCCTTAGCAATTTAGTGAGATGCTGTTTCAAATTAAAAAATAAAATTGGCTGGGGATGTTGCTCAAAGGTAGAAACGTCCCTGGGTTCAATCCCCAGTACCACTAAAAGAAAGGAAAAGGAAACAAAAAAAGGTCAATAGAGAGATCTACATCTGTTGCTTAAAAAATGTTATTATCAAACTAAGATTGTTGCTCATTATTAAAGTTTCCCATGATGTTACAATGACTTTGTACTATCCATTCATTAATAGAAAGATTCTTATCACTTTTTATTTTTTTATTTTTATTTTATTTTATTTTTTTTGGCGGTACAGGGGATTGAACTCAGGGGCATTCTACCTCCGAGCTACACCCCCAGCCCTATTTTTTATTCTTTATTTTGAAACCGGGTCTTTGTAAGTTGCAGAGTGCCTCACTGGGTAGCTGAGGCTGGCCTCAAACCCGGATCCTCCGGTCTCAGCCTCCCAAATGCTGGGATTACAAGCATGCACCACCACGCCGGGGTTTCTTATCACTTTTTAGAACTGCTTTTTAGTGTAAGAAGGAAAGACATATAGTAATTATTCTCTCAGCATATAGAACTTCATTATGTCTACTCATACTCATAGACAACATGTGAAACATTGAGGTTTACAGAAGGCCATGAAATAGTTGTCTACATTTTGATATATGAGATTATGAAATTACTTAATGTTTACCTTCAGAATTTTTCATACATTTATGAAGAATTCCCTAAACTATCTTCATATAATTTCACACATTCATCTTGGATCCTTGAATTCTATTCTGAAATTTAAATCAGACTATAGAAAAACTCGCATATTGATCTTTGAAGGATAATGCACACCAACGACTCAATCGCTGCACTGACAAAGGCAAAGGAAATCAATACCAGCCAAGGTACAAGGTTCAGGAAGAATTGAAAAAGAGCGAAACTGCTCAGGTAGTCATCATCTGTAAAGTTTTACAATTTTTATACAAATGGAGGGGGCGAGGTGGGGGGAGCCAGGAATGTTGATGAACCAGCCTTGTAGTTTTTCACAGCCTCACTACCAACAATGCTAAAATCTGTCAAAGCCTGTGTGAAAAATGAAAACCAGTGACAATGAAAGCATTCCACTTGAAAGATATATTACCTCTTTCCCATGTTACACTTCAGAAACAATACCAAACGCGATTACTAGTCCCAGCGGAAGGCAAGACTCTTTACAACCGATATTACCATTTCAAAATATCTGTGTATAAAAGCAGAGCCAAACAAGGACTCTGAAACATCAGGGCTTCTGAGACTACAGCTGGAATTTCTGTGTAACAGCTGTATTCCTGGATAGAAGAGGAATGATAGATGAGAGCGGAAGGGAGTCATTTTCGCATAACTGGTAACGTGTTTAGTTGGAATACAGTAAAAGGAATAAAAAAATTGTAAATATTAAGGCTGTCTATGTGTTACTAACATGAATAACGTGGGTTTTATAGAGCATAAAATTTAAATCAAATGTCTCTATGCCACTGACAGGGCAGCCAATGCCCCAAAGGAAGTATCATTTCGGGGACCCAAAGAACTAAATGTCTACAAATCAGTTGAAAATTAACATGGAATCTAGCTGGTGATGAAGTTCCATTTCTGACCTGTGCTGGGTATTTTCTGAGACCTATAGAAGGTGAAAAGGGAAAGGACAATATTACATTTTAAATGTTTTTTTCCTTTACTTATTTTTTTCTCCAGGCACTATGCAGTATAAAGTTAAATTTTCTAAAAGCAGTGATTTTCCAATCAACTAAGAGGAAAAAAAGCTTAAGTTTTTATGAACTGTTTCAGATTACTTGGGATGATATAAAAAATCGAGGACAGGAGGGGGAAGGGGCCGATTGTGGGTGGGCGTGGCCCACTTCTGCTCTGGAGCTGAGGGACTTGGGCACATTGCTGAGACTGTGGGATGACACTGAGCCTTGAAGGCTGCAAGAGCCTTGCTCTTGCTCTAAAGGGAAGACATTCCCTAGCAGTGGAACACAGTGGTCATTTTCTTCAGCATGTTCTCATGGGAAATCTAGGTTTGCTATTAATTTGGCTGAGAATCTAAGTTCTGTGCCTTAGAGACGATTTGCACTTTCCTAAATTGTGCCTGGGACAGGGATATGATTTTTCCCACCAAATAGCTATGCAAACAGAAACCAGTTCAAAGGTGGCAGCCATGCATTGGATAGAGTGAAAGGCAAGGCAGCAGAAGTGCCTTTGAATGGCTTCCTGCAGCTAATTGTAAGTTTTGTCCTGCTTTTCTTCTTTATGCAATGCTAGGTGCTTTAAATTTTCCAATAGTATTGCTTTTGAGTTACTTCTCTGTGCTGACACTGTTGCTGAAGAACTAGCTTACTGTTAGCCAGATACCAGAAAGGTTGAGAGTGGAGTGATT
This sequence comes from Graphiurus murinus, assembly GCA_004027655.1. Taxonomy (NCBI): domain Eukaryota; kingdom Metazoa; phylum Chordata; class Mammalia; order Rodentia; family Gliridae; genus Graphiurus; species Graphiurus murinus. The sequence goes on along the minus strand of PVLC010001107.1, from coordinate 100,931 downwards.
TGGCATTTCTGTTTTAAGTAAATACTTAAACTCTCAAAAAAATAAAAAAATAGAGGATCAAGGACAGGAGGGGGAAGGAGGGTCATGGGTTGGTGTGGCCTAGGTGGGGAAGAAGTCTGCTGTGTGGTGGATAGGGGAGGGAAAAGAACAGGTGGGGTTGTGGATGGGCATTGCATAAACAGTGGAAGTTTATTTTCTCACAGTTGTAGGCTGGGAAGGTTCAGGTCAAGATCTGGCAGGGTGGATTTCTGATAAGCATCTCTTCCTGAAGACTACCTTCTTCTGTGTCCTCACTCAGCAAGTAAGCTGTCTGGTATCCATTCTTAACCAATAGAATCAGACCAGGGCCACACTCTTCCATTCCCTCACTTAACCTTCATTACCTCCTATAATCCCATATCCAAACTTAATCACTTTGGGGGTTAAAGCTTCAAGAAAAATATTTCTGAGGTGCAAAAATTTAGTCTACAGGATGAACTATGAAAAAAGCTTATCCAAATAAAGCTTAACCAAATAAAGGCAAAATAAGATGGGGGGTCATCACTTCAGACCTATTTAAACTTATTTTAGTGTTTAAAAAAATTTTACTACATTGGATTCAGTTAAGCCATCCACCCACTTTCAGTCATCCTCCATTAGAAGATATGAAAAAGCTAGTATGTGCCTACCCTGCAACTCAGAAAAAGACAAGTGCTAAGTTCTCTATAGCAACACAATGTTCAATAGACCAAAAATGTACCTTCCGAAATGTTCATTTTGCCTTTTTGGTAGAATATATAATTATGCTGCAGAATATTCACAGAATAGCATGTTATACAGCAATTGAATGAATTAACTACAAACAAAAATATGATGTAAAGTTGGCAATATAACTCACAGATAGAGCACTTGGCTAGTGTGTAGCATGTGTAAGGCCCTGAGATTAGTCCACAGAACTAAAAACAAAACACAAACAAAAAACAAGTGATGATAAACAGAAAAAAAGAAGTCAGAACCAAGACTTCATACTGTATGATTCTGATTCTACTCAAGCAATGTTAGAAAAGCAAAATATGCACTGTTCAAAAAGGATATTGTTTGGGTTGGAGGTGAGGTTAGTTGGAAAATGAGCATGGTATCTGGGTAATAGTGATGCTTCTGGATCAGCTTATGAAAATTCAATGTGCTATAGACTTAATATCTTTGTGCTTTTCTCTTGTATGATGTAGGACAATAAAAGGTAAATACAAAAGACAAAAATTTAAAGTACAATACCCACAAGGGGAATTGAGTGTGGGGTTGGTTATGATAAGCATGAAATCTTATATAAAAGTTGGATTTAAGGTGTGTCAACAATGGAAAGATAAGCATCTAGTTTATGTTTCTTAAAGATGCAAATTTTAAAAATCTGACATTTTCAGAAGCAGTTATTATGACATCTTATGTAAGTTTAGCTTTATATAAATGTATCATCCTTCTTGCTTAAGCATTTTATCAGTTAATTACTTTATCTCTCTACAGATACTGTAGTGTAATTTTCTCTGTGAAATGATTAATTTTTTCCTCTTGATTTCTGCCTTGTGCTTTCTATCCCTCCCATTTCTGCTTTTTCATTAGTTTTAGATTTCCACAAGTTAATATCCTTCACTTTTGCTTCTTTGAAAATTATTCTAAAAGATATTTGTTGTTGACTGACTGAATGTTTGTGTCTCTCCAAAGTTCACAGACTGTAGTCTAATTCCAAATGTGATGATATTTGGAGGAGAGGCCTTTGAGGGTATTTAGGTTTTGAGGGTAAAGCCTTCATGAATGGGATCAGTGACCTTGTAAGAAGAGACACAGGAATGCTTGCACTTTTTCTCTCTTTCACTCTCCATTGCTTCAGGATACAATAAGCAGGTGTCTGGCTACAAACCAGGAAAAGGAAAATGACTCTCACCAGAAATCTAATCATCTGTTGCCTTGATCTTAGATCGCCCAGCCTCCAGAATTCTGCGAAATAAATTTATGTTGTTTAAACCATCCTCTGTGTGGTACTTTTGATATAGCAGCCCTATCTGACAAAGGCAGTATTCTCAGATAGAAAAAAAAAATAAATAATATAGCCTATAGTTCAAGTTAAAAAACTGTAAGCAAATACCAAAATCATTCATCTCTAGTGATAACCATTTTCACAATGTACAAGAAAAGATCTTTCATTCATCAGTTCTATCCATATTTAATCGAGTTAATATTTATGAACTTTAGCATAATTCATAAAATGAAGTTAAGATAAATAATTCTCAGATTAAATCTGGGAATTATAATCAGAAGCCAGTGTGGTCTGTCAACCAATTTAGGGATTTTTATTTTTTTTTGTAATATATACACCATATGAAACGATCTCACAGAAGTCCATCTGGTTTTTCTGAGCCTCGATGAATAAAAACAAAGGAGATGAAAATTAATGTAAATTCTCAAATAGGCTACTTGTATAACTTTAGTCTACTCTATAATGATGCAGCAAAAATCTCATGACTGGATTCATTAGAGAGTAAGGGAACTATTTCATATGCATGGAAGAAGTTTCCTCATATATTTTGGACTATTTACTTTTTCTGTGCTTGAAGCACAATAGGGACTGGATCAGGTTGTGAATTTATGTTGACTCTCAAGTCCATATTATTTTTTCTTTCTTTTTTGCCTCTGTATTGTTATAGCCTAGCATATTGCATAATGCATTTAGTAGATAATGCAAACATATTTTTACTATATACATATATAATTTGAAGAATGAATGGAGCAAAAAGCATTTGAGAGTATATCATTTGCTCTGGGCCTAATGAGCAGAACTGTGAAGGGCCTATAAGAGTTAGAGACATGTGGGTTTGCATTAACAGATACTTAATGAGCAGTTTAATTACCATGCAGAGTCTGGTCTATATTACAATGCACTATTGTAAGCTATAAATTATTTATATGGTTTAAACATATGTGTCTGCTTTCATCCTTTCTTTTTTTTTTTTTGCTAAATACTTTGTATTAACTAGAATCCTGACAAAAATATAATTTTGTGTATGTTGTCAAGATAAGGAAGAAAATATATCTAGAATGGAAAAATAGATTGGTTAAATCTATGTTTTTCATGTTAAAAAGTATTTTCACTTTGAGAATTACTGGGATTAATTGCCCTTATTTGTTATGCAGACATTCCAATAGATGAATTCTCCCTGTCCCCAATGAGAGCATAATAATTGCTTAAAGCTTCTTTTGGAAACATTTCCAGATGTAAGTAAATATTTTGAAAATAAAAGAACTAAGAAAATAGTGGTTTCCCAAAAGAAATTTCATAAAGGTATCTTTTAGATGGAAACTAATTTCTTTGGTGTTCTAATTGTTTTGCTTTTTTCCCAGTTCCCATCCCACTCCCTCTCCCTCCACACTTTCCTATGCTAGACACAGTGGTTGGCATTGATAAGTTTGTATATTTACACCATGTCCCTGGAAGTATTCTACATTGTCGAAACACAACAAGAGGTATTTTGTGAATATATGGAGATTATTTTTGTTGAATTAAAAAGGAATGTACTACCAAGGGCCTATAAACTAGCAGCACAACTTTGAGTTGTAAATAAGCACAGGGCTCCTCAAGATTGCAGCGGGAACTTCAAACATTACTTGGAAGAGGAAGTGGGTATCATTTCACATAGATCTTAAAATAAACACATTTGGCCCATTGTATGGGCCTGAGCAACATTGTCCTAAGTAAAAACATAGACGAACTGGTATCCATCAACTTATAGCCACAACTGAAAGAAAACTAATTTTGTAAATGGAAGTAGGTTCCCAGAAAGATTACATGCGATTATAATCAACCACTTGCAAAAGACAGACAGGATGTTAGTAAGTGTGGTAGGTTCAATTCTAAACTTGTGACAGAAACAATAAGCACTCAAAATAGCAAATGATGCTATGACTTTTTTTTTTTTTTTTTAATTTGAAGGTAATGGCTTTCTTGCACTGCTCAAAGCCAAAGAAAAACATTAAGAGAAAACCTACATGTAAAAAAGCCTACATTTATTATCACAGACTCATTGGCTTCAAATAAAAAAAAAAAGTCCAAAATTTGTGTGGGGCTTTTTTTTTTTATATTGAATGGTCACTTTATTCTCTCATAATTTCATAAGCTTTTGATTGTACCAAGCTAAAACAAACAAACAAACAACAACAACAAAAAAAAAAAAATGAAGAAGCCATCTTGGTTTGAGCCACTTTTAGTTCCAAACTGAATATCCTAAATATCCCTAGATATCTAATAATTGTGATTTAGGGGTGAGGGATGCATTAAAGTAAAGAACTAAAAGTGTGTTGTTACTGATGGTGTTCCAATCATAAGAGATGTATGTGCATGCAAATATATGAAATGACTCCATCACTCAAATAACATCCATGTGGTTAGTACCCACATATGGAAAGTTTCTAAAATCATAACAAAAAAGATGATTAACATTCAGTGGTCTCGGGACATAATATTATCATAAGTCCATAGACCAGTGATCAGTATTTAGGAAGAGATACACACTTTTGTGAATCAAATGAAAATTATTACACAGTTTTTTAGAAGGAAAGAAATCATACAGATATCCATATAATTACACATGTTTGGAATTCACATTTCTCTAAAGCTCATCCATGGGCCCAGGGTTTCATGTATTATAGGACAAAACACCCTGCCCAGATGGTCTTCCTATATTTAATTATTTGCCATGATTCCTCCTTTCCCTGATATTCTGAGGAAAAATTTTACTGTCATATTATATTAGTTATGTATTGCTGCATATATCTTAACTATCCTAAAATTTTTCTGCTAAAAACACAAATGTGAACGTTTCACATAGATTCGAGATTCTGTCAGAAATCTTAGAGTGATGTAGCTCAGTGTGACTGGCTTAGGGGCTCTCTTGAGATTGCAAGAGATATTGGTGGGGACTTTAGGTATCTTGAGGTTTGACAAGGTCAAGGATATCTGTGGCCAAGCTCTTCTCACAGCTGATGGTGGGAAGTATCAGTTTCTTGCCACCTGTTGGCTACAATCATTAGCTTTTCATCACATGTCTCTCTTCATAGGGCTATTCAGATATGGCAGCTAGCTTCTCCCATGAGAAGCAAAATGAATGAAGAAAAAGTCACAATACCTTTTCTAGGCTAGCCTTAGAAGTGAAATGATCTGTGTAAATTATTAGGCATGTACAACAACCCCACTACAACACAAGGGGGAGCATTAAGGGGTAAAGATCACTCCAGGTCCGTCTTGTAAATTGGCCATTACAATATTTATTCAAATGAGAATAATGGCACTGATATTGAACTGGGGCTGGGAGTGATCAAGGGGCTTTTAGCATGGCCTAATATCTGAAATCAGTTAATAGTATGACACTGACCAAATCAATTACCTTCATATGTAAAGTGAGAGGCTTTAAAATTAATACATTTAAATATATTTTCAGGTCTCTTCCAGTTTGAACACTGGGATTAGATAACCATCCCGTTATGATCTCAATGTATAGCAATCATATGGCTGCTAGTGATGAGTCCTAATATTTAATCAAATCCAGTATAGAATCTATCAATAAATGCTAACAATTTTTGTACTCAGGGAGATACATTTATTTTTGCCTATTATTAAATGAAATAAGTATTGATAACACTATTAGCCATGACTTTATTTTTTACTATGATGTTATTATCTACCCAGTGACAAAGAAAAAAGTATCAACAGTAGTTTTTTTAAAAATTAGCATTGTAGAACTCTTTTAAAATTCATTAGCAAAATGTGGCATGATTTGAGACAACTCCAGCTTAGAGATGACTCTTAACGTAGGCCTATAAAGTTTTCTGAGATCCATTTTAGGTCATCTTGGGGATGTTGTCATCAGAAAGCAGTAGTTCATGAACGACGGCCTCAAGGACTTTTGAGGAGGATTGCAAATTATCCAAGTGGAAAAGTGTTTTAGGGTATCAAAATATATCCTAATATCCACCCTGAGGTCTCTTGTAGCATAGTCAAGCATGGCTGCATAAAATAGATTGAATAAAACTGGAAACATTAGATATCCCTGCTTCCAGGATTAGTGATGGATGACTCTGGCCAGATGCCATTGACACTAACTTGACCAGTCATTTCATCATGAAAGTTTCAAGCTGTTGGTAAACTTCTCTGGCAAACCAGCTTCACTGGAGTCTCTCCTGTCAGCAAAAGTTATGGTAGATTAATAATCACGATGTTGGCACCCAAGGAGATACAGCACTCCCGTTCATTGTAAGAGAGCCTCGCTGGAACCAAGTGAAACATTCCTACAAATATTAAGGTGAGTCACTCTTTATTTTTCAAGATGATTCAAGCTAACAATATGTACCTATTAGTCAATGTGACTCAATATTGAATGTGGATACTTCAGTATGTAGGAGCCATAGGATCTTTGCCCTGGGGTAGCTTGCATTCTAACACATGAAGAGAGATAGAAGGTAAATAATTAAAAGGTTGATGAGCAGTAATTATTATACTGTTTTCTCAATTCTACTAATGAAAGTCATTCCTAGGGCCATAGTTAAAACATTGACAACTAGCAAATAGAATATCTCTCTTGTCTTTTGTCTTTGGTATTTCCAGCTATAACCTGTGCCTTCTCTCCTTATCTCCCACCCTTCCTTCTATCCTCCCTCTCTTCTCTTGCTTCCTTTCTGTCCATGCCTAGGCTTCTCTGTCTTCTGGTTTCTATTACAGTTTGACCAAAGGGTGGGGGGCGGGGGCACAGCAGGAATAGAAAAAGGAACACAGTCGAGTCAGAGTACTTACTCTCTTGCTCCTTATCTTGCTAATGACCTCCAGTTGGCTGAGGTGAATCACAAGTCACCTTCTCTCCCTTCATTTTATTCTCAGTCTGGCCATAGCCCTCAGTTGCATGTCAGTCCTCATGATTTCCTTATACACAGAGAAGACACCCTTCTAAGTGAATATTCTGGGAACTCCTGCACCCTCTTGCAGTAAAGTCATTTGAGCATTCAGTTTTCTTCTGGGAAACAAAAGGTCAGTAAATTTCTCCTCCCTGTCCTTTACTCCTCCCTTCCTCTTATGTGTTTTTATCCACTGGGTCATTTGTCTTTTCCCCAAGGAAGGTCATATCTAATTTTAGAGAAGAACAAAGATAAACACCACACACATGCACAAATTAGGCTCGGCCAGCAAACATCTGCCTGAGATATATCATTTGGCTCAGTAGCCAGTGGTTCTGCTGTGTTTTGGCTTCTGCCTTTGTTTCTTCTTTGTTGAGGACAAGAAGAAACCAAATACCAATGAGAGGAAACAAGCAAAAGTAAATGTAGAGCAAAGAAGATAAGCACTAGAGATATAATTCTGTCCCCATAAGATTAATTCATACCACACTTGGATTTCTAAAACTTAGAAACTCACACCTGGGGCAGAGAAGAAAAGAAGTTAAGGGGCTGTGAAGGACCAGGTCAATTCCCTCTCCATATTTGAAACTAAAAGGTCAGAATGTGTTTGGCTTTATAAAAATTTAATCATTGGATTAATTTTGGGAGAAAACTAAAGAATAATTATGATAATTATTAAAATAAAGCCGGGCGTGGTGGCGCACGCTTGTAATCCCAGCATTCGGGAGGCTGAGACCGGAGGATCCGGGTTCGCGGCCAGCCTCAGCTACCTAGTGAGGCACTCCGCAACTTAGTGAGACTCGGTTTCAAAATAAAGAATAAAAAATAGGGCTGGGGGCCTAGCTCGGAGGTAGAATGCCCCTGAGTTCAATCCCCGGTACCACAAAAAAAAAAAAAAATAAAATAAAATAAAATAAAATAAAATAAAATAATAATGTGATATTATTATAATACTATCTAAGATAATTCATAACATTTTTATTAAATTCCTTTTCAGTAGAACATTATTATATAAAGTGCAGAATATTATGCCATTCAAATGTTAAATAATAAATGTTTATAACAGATATTTTAAGTTCTACTAAGGCTACTAGTATGCACACACACACACACACACACACACGAAGATAATCCAATTTTATGTGAGGATATTTATTCATTGTGCAAAAGTCATTAGTGCCTATTAGAATATATGTGCACTTCACTTGCATGTGAGAATGTCACATCTGGAATGGATATCTTTACACAGACTGGAACTTATTCAAAGCTTTTTGGATATAAGTTAAAGAATCATTCCTAACTTACCAGTAATCACATTTCATTACAAAAATAGAAACAGGTTCTTGTGTAACTCAAAGACATAGATGGCCATCGGGCAAACCAGCACTTTAGAAAAAAAAAAAAGGCAGAAAAAGAACTTTAAGTCTCTTTATATTTTGGCTGTTATTCTTATTAAACAATTCATACTTATTATAAAATGTTCATAGAGTGCAATAGGTTAGATTAAATATGGCCACAATTTGCTGTAGCTCCTCATATCAAGAGATGGAGCCTGTGTCCCTGTTTTTTTAATCTGGGCTAGCCTTGTTAACTTGCTTTGACCAACAGAATACAGCAGAAGCAACACTATATGACAACTGAGTCTTGGTTTACTGAGGGCTTTCGTTTTAATCTTTTCTCTCTTAGAATGCTGCTGCCCTGTGAATCAACTTAAAACCATATTAGCCATCTCAGCCATTCCCTTGGTGGCTCCAGAACAAGGCCATTTGGAACTAGCCAGTCCGTAACTAACCCTGTCACTATTTGTAGACACAGAAGGAATCTAGACATAACAGAGAACAAACACAAGCCATCCCACTGAACCCAACCCCAACTGCCAACTAAGGAATGGTAAGCAAATGATGTATAATTGTTTGACGTTACCAAGTTCTGGGGTGTCTGTTTATACAGCAACAGACAATTAATACATAAAGAAAATCAAATGTGAAAGTTCTCTTTACCTACATTCTCCCATCTTCCTTTCCCCCAAATTATCATGATTAAAAGAGTTTTTTCTTATTGTTCTTGCTTATCCTTTCAGATATTCTATGTGGCTTAATGAATGGATAAATAAATAAAAAAGATTATGAATAAATGGGTAGAGTGGAAGGTAGGCAAGTGGCAACAAAGCAGGAAAGGAAAAAAAAGAAAGAAAATGAAAGAAAGATTTTACAACTAGCACACTATAAAATGCTCTTCTGTAACTTTGGCCTTAACTAAGAAAAAATCTTAGAGAATTTCCAAAACCAATACAGAAATGCATTCCTCATTCCTTTACAAAACTGTAATACTGGTATTGTTATACCATATTTTATTTAACATCTCCTTATTGATATATTGCTAGGTAGTTGACATTATTTTCCCCCCCAAAAGAGATTACTGCCATTAACTTTATAGAGGGCCTTTCCCCTTAAACATATACTAGCATATATCTAAAACAAAATAATATAAGTATAATGTCTGGTTAGAAAGACATTCACCACCTTAAAGAACTTTTGACAGCAAATTCCAAATGGTGCTCCTCAAAATTGATACTCATTTATTTATTTTTTTTTCCTGAAGGCCTATTTTGACCTGCTGACCAACTTGTATGGAGATACACATGCTTGTTTCCACTGTATTTACTATTTAAACTACGGTGATTATTGTCGACATGTTGCTTTCTATGGTACTTGAGATCAGCTTCAACATTTAGTGATTTATGTTCACTTTTCCAGTACTAGTTACCCACTAGTTACCCACTGCACATGGTCCATTTAAAACTGTGTTCAGAGAGAATGTAGTTCACCTAAGTACACTGAAATCTGCTGATGACCAGGGAAAAAATTTAGTACTCTGCCAAATCCATTCAGCTTTAAGTCCATCAGCCTGCAGTCATTTTCAATGGGCTCTAATGAGATAGTACTTTATGGAAAATGAACAACAACGAAAAAAGCCGGTGGAAAGTTGTAGGCATGTTTGAAAAAAAATAAGTAAATAAAGCTGAAATTTAACACAGAACCATACAATTGGACACAAATAAAAATATTCAACTTTTCAGGAAGTAAATGCCCTATTCACATACATGCTAAAATATAAAAACAAGAAAACATAAGAAACCTGAGATTTAAACTGCAGGTGTATGGTTCCTATTGCTTCCCTTCCAGATGTGCTCTCCATCAAAGAGGGCCCTACTAACCCCAGGGACTAAGTCAACTCTAAAGTAGGGAGAATAGTCATTTCCATGGTTATCCAGTGATGCTTGGTAATCAGGCAAATGCAGGGTTTGGGGTACTGCCAGTGACCAGATCTGAATTGTTTTGAACCAGGCAAACTTGGACCTTAGGCAGGCCAAGAGTTAACTAGGTGCTGAGATCCAGGGGGAAGCTATAAAGGAGAGATAATCTCTCTCTCCCTCTGGCTGCGGATGTTCAACTACTTCCCTGAACCTCCCATAGCTTCTGACAGGGCTCATAATAATCCTTGTGCAAGTGGTTTTGTGGGCTACCTGCAGCGAGGGAATAATATCACCATTTAATCAGGTTTATATTGCTAGACCCCAAATTCAGGCCCAACTATAATACATTTTACTTGCCTTTTGTTTTATCTGCTACATATTTCTCTCTTGGAACATGCTTCAAGCTTGTGAGAAAACATGGCTAAATTATTCTATGGTAAACTGTAACATTGGAGACATGCAGGCAAAATAGTAGGTAGCTCTTAGAAAAAAGTATTGTCTAATTCCAATAACTAAATATTTTTTAAATACTTTTATTGGTACGTTATAGTCTAATATCATAATGGAGTTCATAGTAATGGTAGCATACATGCACACAGCACTTGGTAAGCTTTCACCTAGAGAAGACTAGAGTTATAAAAGTACATTTAATTATTTTTTTCTTTGCAGAACTGGGGATTGAACCCAGGGGCACTCTACCTCTGAGCTATATCCCCAGTCCTATTTTTAATTTTTTGTTTTGAAGCAGCATCTCACTAAGTTGCGGAGGGCCTCACTACATAGCTCAGGCTAATTGCAAACCTGTGATCCTCCTGTCTCAGCCTCCCAAGTACTGGGATTACAAGCATGTGACACAATGCCCAGCCCACAAATTTAAAATTTAATTTAATTTAATTTGAAATCCCAAGGAAAATATAGTACAAAGAACTTTATCTTCTTTCAGATACTCCTCCACAGAAGTAGTTAAGGAAGTAGCTAAGATCCATAACTCAAAACAATCTAAAATGTGTCAGAGTCAGAACAGGTTTAAATAAAAGTCTTGACTTATATGAAAATATTTAATACTTTTATGTTTGGTAATATGGGCTCATATTAATGGGCACAGAGTTGCAAAGTATGTAAGTTTAGACTAAACTTTGTTTTAGTGATAAGTTTAAAATAATTTAAATAACCAAGGAAGTGCTCAATAAATATAAGTATCGCATTAATAGCAATGTAAATACACTTATTATATCACTTAATGTAATACAATTCTATTAAAATGATAAAAATATCTCTATTTTCATTTCATTCTAGTACAAAAAGACAAAATGATTGCTTAAGTTGAAAGAGCTAACATGAGAGCTGGAACTTGGTAGAAAATAAGTTAGAAGCCGGGCGTGGTGGCGCACGCTTGTAATCCCAGCATTCGGGAGGCTGAGACCAGAGGATCCTGGTTCGCAGCCAGCCTCAGCTACCTAGTGAGGCACTCCGCAACTTAGTGAGACCTGGTTTCAAAATAAAGAATAAAAATAGGGCTGGGGGTAGAGCTTGGAGGTAGAATGCCTCTGAGTTCAATCCCCAGTACTGCAAAAAAAAAAAAGAAAATAAGTTAGAAGTAAAGTTATCAAGGAGATTAAAAATTAAAGCATTGTGATCAATTGATAGAGCATTTGAATTCCAAATGGTGAGTGAAGAATATATATTATTAGTAGAAAATATTTTTGTACTTGATTTTATTTCTGGCTTCGAAATATGATCTAACACTTCTGGTTATCAAATACTTGTTGACAGAGTGAATAAATAATGAATTTGTTAGGAGACATCCTTGTACTAAGCTCTCCTTGTTGTTTTTGTCTAAACCACTAAGAAATTGTATACCTGTGAATTTAAGTTTTAGATATTTTGAATAATCTAAATTTTGCTTATGCCCATATGGTATGACTTCTTGTGAAGAATAAAGAATAACTCAAAGTGCTAGACACATTTGCCGGTGTTCACAATTATGCTATTTCATATTATCATTACTCAATGATTTGTGTGGTTTTTTTTTTCCAAAATTAACCAATAGTATTCTTTAACAATTAATGCAGAAGTTCTCATAATTTAATAGGTACTGGACTGCCCCCAGAGAACTTGTTAAAACACCGATTACTGGGTCCATTCAATAGGTTTGGGACAGAGCCTGAAAATTTGCATTTCTAACCAATTTTGCTGTGATACTGGCACTACGCACCTAGGGGTCACATTTTCTAAACTCTTGTTAGAATAGGAAGTCCTGAATTTACCTTCAACTCTTACTAAACATTAGAAACAGATAAGTCCATAGTATTACAAATTCACAGCTTTCCTTAACTACCATCCTCCCTTCCCATTTTCATTTCCAGATGTTGTATACTTGATTTACCCATGTGCCTTAGATAATGTGTATGTAAAAATCAACATATTTCCTAAGCTTATGGGTTTAAAACTAGGTACAGCACTTTAGATTGAATGTAGAATAAATTTAACTTATAATAGGATATCTAATTATTATAACAAGCTTAAGAAGTTCAAATTAGACATCACTACAACTGGGTTTTCTATGTGTTTGAAAGTGCATATAACTAAAAGTGCAGTATGTTAGTATTACCCAGCACAGGTGATCAGGTGAGTCAATTAGCGGGTGCTGGTGAGTCAGTCTATTAGAGGATATTATCCATAGAGTATCATGGCTAAACATCAACTGCCATTTATAGCACTAATTGGCAGTAATTAATATGACCTTGAATATTTGACTTCATTTCAAGTGGCTTGCTTTGTTGTAGTAAAAATTATTCTGGCCACAACACTGTAAAATCTGTGAAACATATGCTGTGTGACAACATGTGATTACAGAGGGAGGACTGTGTTCAATTCGGGCTTAAATAATGCTGAGTTTTAAAAACTTAACAAAGGAAAAAATAAATTATTTAGAGCATCGTTAAAACTTTAAGATTTTGGAAAGCAATGAGGTTTTTTATCTTTATTTGGAAGATAAATATACTTATGGGAAGGACTGGTACTTTCTTAACGAAAGCTTAAATAAATGCCAGGATTAGTAATAATAATGGCCATCATATCTCTGTGCTTACAATATTAGTATTAACCATTACAACAACTCAGGTTTCAGGTGAAGAAACTGAAGCTTAAATATTAAACTTGTTTAAGGCCAGTTGTCCAGTGTGTCAAATAATATTTAAATATTTTCAGTATAAAGTTAATTTGTACATTACGTATTAATCAGCTTCAAATGTAACCTCTTTAAGTTTAACATTTAAATATTTCCTAGTGACTCATACTGTACTGTATGTTTTCCTCTATTCTTTTCTTGATTATAAATTTGTATCGTCATAGTAGAATTGTTATAGTAATTGATTAACAGGCATTGTATCTAACCTTTATTTATTAAAGGAAGGACAACAGGAAATACTTGGGAATATAATATAATTAAAACATCTATTTAGGACTAATAACACAAAATTATCATTCCCTTTGAGGAAATTTTTGCAGTTTTGGTTTAATCATTTTATCCATTGGAAATTCATAATTAACTTTTATAAAACCATAACATATAATGATTATTATGGAGTTAGCACATGTGAAATCCCTATTGCTCTCCTGAATCCCATGCAAGATAGATTATTTCAGTGTGCTTTCCTCAACTTTGTCAAGTTACACAAGTGTATATTATCTGCTTTTGTAAGATTCTACTTCTGCAAGATTTCTATTGCATTTTAATTATGCATATTACTTTTCATTTCTCTTGTTAAAGTAGCTTAGCATCTCAGTCATTTTAGGTTATCATTGATTTATTTAATTTCATACCTCTCCCAATTTATTAGCAAGCCTATTTTCTATCTCTTTTTTACTGATATGAATGTAAAACCTCATCTTTTCTCCTCAATGACTTTTGCATTCCTTATCTCAGGCTCCTTTTTGCATGTTATTAACTTTCCTGCAAGACTGATTCAAGGAAATATATTCTTTCTTGATTCACACCCTATTTCTCAGATAGCAAGCAAGTCTTTAACAGTGAGTGTGTGTGTATGTGTGTGTATGTGTGTGTGTGCATGTATGCACACACATTTGTTCTTTTAGAAAGGAGATATTTAAAGTTAATTTAATTCATATGACATAATTAAGCTTCATCATAATCTACTTTCTTATCTTGGGCTATTATTCTCTATCTAAATCTCTGTATATGAAGCTTTTCATATCATAACATTAATTTTATTTTTGTTCACATTCTTCTTTAATATAACATTTAATCACCTTAGATATTAAATCGTTAAATAGAGTAATGATTTGGACCCTATTTATTTATATTCTTTGAGAAAACAGGAGCCAACATTGTAAAAATAATAAAGATTAGTTTTGTAAGAATTAATGTACATTTTATAAGGAAAAAAGAAAGATTTTTAGAGAAAAGTTTGAGTTTTAAGGGGAGAAAAAGAAACATTGCAATTTATAAGGTTTTTCACAATCCCAGAATCAATTTTCACTGTATAGGGACAATATAATCCCTGTTGAGAATGTGTAACTTAAAGCTTTAAAGCTCACACTTTTCCAATAAGAACTGAGCCAACCTGCTCATTGGACATATGACTGGTTGTTGGGTATTCCACCATCACTACATAGCAGGGACTCTAACCAGCAATTTGAATCCTAATTACATATTAGGGATCTGCAGTTTGATATGGGACATAATGTCAAAAATTCTGGGCAAAAGCAAAGAAGAAAGGGAGAGAAAGTAAAAACAAAACAAAACAAAAATGTCTTATCCAAAGTTTATGGTAAAAATAAAAATCGTGTGCTAAGAAACAAAACCAACTAAATTTATAATTATGCCTTCACTCTGAAAAATAAATTTCGTAAAAAACCCAAAGATTTCACTTAGGTACATTGAGTATTTGCAAAAGTGAGACAATGCAGGAAAATCACCATTAGAAACAATAGGGACTCTAGAGGAAGGAGAAACCGTAGATGACCAAAGAAGATGACCTAATTAAAGGTGATGGGAGGGAGGAAGAAGGAAACACCCTAATACACATGATGCACATTCACAAACTTATCAAAATTAATCACTAACCCAAACATGAGAAGGAGGGAGGGAAGAGGGAATGGGGTGGGAACTGGGGAGGGATTAACTGAGTGCTTTGTGCATGTTTGCCTCTATCAGCATGTACTTCATTAAGATGTATGATTACAATGTACCAATTTAAAAAAAAGAAACAATATGGTTCTTTTTTACAAAAAGAGGTAAAAAATGAAATCAGAATAAGTGACTATTTTAAAGAATCAATTTGATATTTAGGAAATAGGATATATACTGGTTGAATTAAGATTACAGTAAGCAGGACCAGTTTATTTTTCAAGATATAAAAAGGGACACACAAATATATGTGTACACACACACACACACACACACACACACACACACATATATGGAGAGAGACAGAGAATAGATTGTTGAAGAGATGGTTAGATAGATATAAATATCAGTTATGCAGCATGCAGCATTGAGTATATATGTGCATATATATATACATACATATATATATATATATATATCAGAACATATATTGATATTTAATGAATAGATGTTCCAGAAGAATCTGAAATGACTGATACGGAAGAAATATTTGAACATATTATTGTTGCTAATTTCCCAGAGTTAAAGAAGGAAAATGTGGTGAGTTATTAGATCAGTATAATAAAACACAAATACTAATAAGATAAATGCAGATAACCAAATATGGATATGCTGATGTGTAACTAGATGTGAAGGGTAAAGAATAAGTCATAAAACTCATTGTTAAAAAATAATCTAAAACAGAATAACAGTAGTGGCAACAATTATTAGCAAAAGTAGATATCAGAAGTCAATGAAGTAATATTGAAAATGCAGAGAGGTGATCATCTGGGATCTGGACACAGAGGAGTATACAAATACTATATTATACTTGTAAATGTTCTACAGATCTAAAATAATTTTTAAACATTTTTAAATGCATACAAGGGAAGAAACTGTTAAGCTGTAGTTTTGTAGCCAAATAATCCATCTGCCAAGGACATGAAAATAATTATTGAAGCATATACATCAGCAAGAATGACATAGAACACAGAAAACCTGTAGGATTAAAAAAATGATACTAGAAATTAGTACATTTCTTCTTTTCCTTCCTTCCTTCCTTTCTTCCCTCCCTCCCTCCCTCCTTCTTTCTTTTTCTTTTTCTTTTTTTTTTTTTTTTTTGCAGTACTGGGGATTGAATTCAGGGGCATTCTACCTCTGAGCTACACCCCCAGCCCTATTTTTTTTTATCTTTAAATAGGTTAATTTATTTATTTACTTATTTTTATAATAAATGGTGCATTGTAATCATACATATTTGTTAGGTACAAGCTGATAAAGGGATATATGCACACATTTCTCATTTAACTCCTTCCCCAATTCCGACCCCACTCCCTCGCCCTCCCTTCTTTTGTGAATAATTAAGTCCACAATCCAAAAGGAGGAGCTAGGAAGGTAGCATCTTTGAGATCCTTGGGAGGGAATTAATGTGGCTCTTCATGGACCCTGGAAGTTTGAACAGAAGGAGAAGAAAGACCATCTGTGAGCCTAGGACCAATGGTCTATCAGAACAAGAAAGGAGGGTATGCATGCGAGGGAGAGGTGGTACAATGCAAAAGCCTGAGAGTAAGGAAATCATTTCACAGAGGGCAACTATTGGGGAAGATGGAGATCAGTTATAATAAGGAAATATGTTGAGAATGGATGCCAGGCTTTTCACTGTCATAGAAAAGAGTGATGAATAAAGACAGTTATGGATACAAGGAGAAAAGTAGGACAACAAAATAAGAATTAATGTAACCTTTAAAATAGCAAATTTCCTACCAGGGAGTAGCTTCAATTCCAGTTTATCTTTTTTTTTTTTTTTTTTTTTTTTTTTTTGCTACTGGGGATTGGACTCAGAGACATTCTACCTCTGAGCTATACCCCAGACCTATTTTTTATTGTTTATTTTGAAACAGGGTCTCACTAAGTTGCGGAGTGCCTCACTAGGTAGCTGAGGCTGGCAGCGAACCCGGATCCTCCAGTCTCAGCCTCCCAAATGCTGGGATTACAGGTATGCGCCACCACACCCGGCTTCATTTTTTAAATATAAACGCTCTTGCTGGGCCTGGTGGTACATGCCTGTAATCATTGTACTTGAGAGGCTGAGACAGGAGGTATGCAGCTTTGAGGCCAGCCTTGGCAACTTAGTGAGGAGGCTCTTAGCAGTTTAGCGAGATCCTGTTTCCAAATAAAAATAAAATAGGGCTGGGGGTGTAGCTCAAAGGTAGAATGTCCCTAGATTCAATCTCTAGCACATACAAAATGTAAACACTCTGATTAGACACTCAGATATAATATTTAAAAACATGAGTTGGTTGAGATTCTTTTATTCTCAAGTAGCATTTCACAGGAAGGGTTGTATGTGTCATGCCATCAAGATATTAGGCTATACAGAAGGCTGAGAGACTTCTCCATCTATGGTGCCAGCTGAGGGGCCATCACAGGATATTATGTGGGTGTCCCCTTGCTAGTCCTGGACAGAGAAAGCATGATCCAAGAGTAGCCAAATCATAGCTTGGCAAGTTATCACCAGAGTGTCTGCTTAGAAAACTCTGTTCTGAGTTAATTAAGCCAACTCACCCTTATTCTTGAATCTAGACATACAGAGAGAACCAAGCAGTCAGCTGCACCATCTAAAATGCCAAAGTGCATTCAGAGAGGGAAGGTGAGTAAAAAGCAAGAAAAAGTATGTAGGAGCAGAACAATAGAACATCAAGAGAGTACACATTGGATCAGAGATCCTCAGTGTAGGCTACATCTTCTGAGAAAGAAAATTCTCAGGGAAGGGGTGGAATAAGCTTGAAAATACCTTGCATGTAGTTCAGAAGACAAAGATAGAGCCCATGATATGCAGACATTTCCGGAAGCTAAAAAAAAAAAAAAAAAAAAAACAGTAGGATGAAGGCACTAAAGTGAAGAGTCATGAGTTTCTGCTGCAGATATTCTAGAACTGTTTTAGATAGAGAACTTTCATCTTCTAGTGTGCCTAAGTCCAAATACTAATATAGCTTGCTATTTAAGATCATCATATTTTATTTTAAATAAATTATTACTAACAAGCAGTTTTCAGCTCATTTACATTTCTTACAATCGATAAAATTCCAGAATTAAATTAATTTATTCATTCATTCATTCTAGGGGCATTCTACCTCTGAGTTACACCCACAGCCCTTTTTAGTTTTCAGTTTGAAACAGAGTCTCACTAAGTTTCTGCACACTGGCCCGGAACCTGGGATTCTCCTGTCTCAGACTTCCAAGTACTAGGATTACAGATGTGCCCCACCATGCCCAGTTTTTCATAAATTCCTTTTGATCACCTGGAATGTTCAATGAACTGTGGTAGATGATATATAATACACACACACATACACACACACACACACACACACACACACTCATATCCAAATATTAATTGTACCTAAGATCTATTTTTTAAAAAGATTGTTCTCTGATAGAAAAATAGCCCCAAAGAAATAATTTTGAACTTAGTTAATAATAAATAAATCACAAAACACATGTAAAAAAGGAAAAGGCAAGTCTATGAAGTTATTCTATTTTTCCTATACTGTGGTCTGTTGATGAAAATGGCTCTACATTTAAATATGTAAATTATTACGTGTTCATTTTTAAAAAGTATACTATGTTATACTTCCCAGGTGATAGCTGGAATTGGTGCTTGATTGCACACATTAAACTTAAATAATACAGAATAAGTTTTGAAGAAAATTTTGGATTTCCATTCTTATTCAATAATTGAGAATAATAGGCAACTGATTATGTAGCCTTATAGCCCAATTTTATTTTTCAGAGAATAAATGTGATCAACATTCAATTTAGTGGGGAGCATATCTCAGTTTTATACATGAAAATTCTAATCTTTCATTGTTATATTCACATTTTACAAATCATATCACTTTAAAAAAATAGCCTTCACAAAAGTCTCCTTCCCCAAATGAGAAACAGATTTTGTTAAAGATGACAGTTGTTCAGAGTTTGATATGGTCTATCTGAGGACACTGCAGGAATTATCTGAAGTCACTGTAGTCATGAGTAATTATGAGTGAGGACTCTTCTGATTGTGCTGACAAGACAAGGAGAAGTAGGTTAAGAGAGGAGCAGATGGGATTCAGATTAAAAAATTAGAATGACATTTCAACTCTAACTGAAATATGCTTTTTTGGCAAGAAGAAATAACTCTGTTTTCCAGAAATTTCCTAGGACAATGCAGACTACAGTATGCTGCTTTTCAGAAATAGAAAGGTGGATTTAGGTTTGTTATTTGAGTTAACTTCTGATTCTGACTTTAAATATAGACTTTTAAAAATAATAATGAATGACTTTATTAAAGGTCTCCTTTCCACATTTTCCAAAGACTTCTAATTCTAGATTTACATATTGTTCCCTCAACATTTTTTTTGGCTAGGTCATATTATAGTTCTGTTTTTGTTTTCTAGACTTCTATTCGTGCTTTGTAATTATACAAAATGTGGTATTATATGCTCCAGTTGTGAGTGATTTTTATAAAAAAAAAAAGTACATTGCTCATGCAGTGTACTATAGTGAATGATGTACTGTTTTTATAATAAAAATAATGCACTTGAGCATATAATACCACACTTTGCAGCAGTAAATTAAGTATGTGTGCATAGATACACATCCATAACTACCTATTTAGCTTTTCAAAGCAGCTTTATATTATTTCTTGAAAGAACAGTATTTGTTTTAAATGTTTACTAATCCATTCATAAAATATTCATTGAATGCTGATTATGTGTTATGTATTGAGATGGTTGCTGTGAGGACACAAAGGTAACCTGTATTATATTACAAAAAAGATTATCAAGTAAACATAATGCACTAAAATAGTGTGTCATTATATATCACAACAGGCAGTGAATGAGAGATCAATTTTATTAAATAACTTGTTTTTAAATTATTATGGTCAAATAGCCCTATCTATGGAAACAGAAGGGGAAAAAAAACCTTATATATTCTTTATTGTACAAAATCTCAGGATGTTTCACAATGAGGACCCCCCACAAGCAAAACAAATTGACTCAAAACTAAGTTACAATACTGATTAAACTCCTTTGTTTTTTATACAAACAACATTTCTTTAACTTTAGAGTCATGCTAGTGAAGTGACTAATTAAAATATTATTAAATTGGGTCAATAATGGAATGGTATATAGTTCTAAATTGGTTTTTAATAATCTCAGAATTTTGTTTTATTTTCTTGAGCAATAAAATGTGAAAAATGTGAATTAAATTAAGTGTACTCAAACATCGCACAGTGTAGAGGGTTGGGATTAAAGAATTTATGGATGCAATCGAACTTCATATAAATAAAAGCAATAGTGATGATGAGTTCTTTAACAAGAATGAATCAGATAGATAATCACAATTTAGTATTCAGAAATGTAAGCCATAAAAAGAATCAAGTGGATAAAATAGTCTCCCCACTGAGCATCATATTTTGTATTATCTTGTAGAGGAGATGAAATTTACAGAAGAAACATTTTACCTTTAATGAACTCTAATTTTGATAATCGAGTTACCAATTAACAGAGTAATTGCAAGGGTAGATTAATGTCACAATTCTCATTCAGCTATCTTACAGCTACTCTTTTAGAATGTTGGTTGTAAATATTCAGACTACATTTTTTTTTCTAAACATTTCTTCTACACAGATTATTACCTTAATATAATCGACAAATTTGGAGCACACATTTTAGTATGAGAGCTGGGGAACCTGACTTCATCATTAAAAGCACCCCAGGAAGAAAAATCCAAATGCAAATGTCGACTGACCTTTGTGGAAATCGACTCATATTATTTTGCATCAGTAGCCACTAGAGATTTGTCTGGCTATATATGGGTTTCCACATCTGTCATCTATAAGTGCACTTCATCTGTCTGCCAAATCAGAGAGCCAGAAATAGATGACAGTGATCAAGCCTTTGAGCTTCTCTTAAGTTATCCCCATCATGAGGTAAAGATAGTTTCTCCACTGGGCTTTCATTTGCAAGGTTTACTCCTGAGAAACTTAAAGAAAAGTACACATCAGGAAAGCAAATGGACTTTGTCTCTTCCTCTCTGTGATTTTTTTTTTCTTTTCTTGGAATGGAGTGCTGAGCAGACAGCCTGTCTGGGGGTAGGTCCTGCTGGGAGAACTGAGCATAAATAACTCCTGTTTCCAGCTACCTATGCTCTGCTACCAAAACACGACATCAGCAAGAGAGTTATAATGAACTTCACCTGTGCCCAGGTTCCTCTCCAGATCCCTGTTACTAACCCCCTACTGTTTACTTCCTTTGTGAGCTGATTTTTAAAAGAATAAAACCATACTCACCCTTGGACACGAGTCCAGGGTGATATGGATGCCAGCTGCTTGTGTGAAAATGCATTGATTTCTTTCACTACTCCTTTCTCTTTTCCCTCTTCATTAAATGAAGGGTCAATGAGATGAGTGCAAACATCTGTATAAGAGAGTCCTCTTCTGCCTCACACTTGGCTTCGCCATTTGACCATTAGACTTTAGGAAATATTTTCTAAACTAAGGTTAAGGGAAAGCCAGGCATCTCTGAGTCATTCGGTGTATCATCTATGCATCGTTTCCCACAGCATGGTCAGGTGGAGATTAAACAATGTGTAGAGAAGTATCTTTCTGTAGAGAGTTCAAGGGGAAAGAAATGTTTTCTCACTTTGCCTTATGACTAGAGCTCCATTTCCCTCTCTAAGACAAAAGTAAAGGCTGAATTATTAAGTATAGAAGAGAAAAAAATAAGTTTAAATTCCGTATCCTTGATTCAAAACTCCTTTCCTACTAATGTGTACACTGCTGCCGAGATAAAGAAACCTTACCCCAATGGTAGGACTGCATCTCCTGAGCCATCTAACACTTAGAAGTACTGAATGTTGAATGTTACTTAGCCAACTATGAACAAAGTCTCTTTGCCAGAAGTTCCATATTTTGTCCTACATGAATGGAAGTGAAGAATTGCAGTATATCCAGAGTTTGATCTTCACTCCCTCCAGTGATGTTCAACTTACTCCTAATGGCCTTGTTTTAAAGTGGGTCTGGGGAGTTTCAAGGTGAAATATGAGTATGTAGCACATAACTAGGTCATTATAATTCATTATATGGGTGTTAACATTGTGCTTCTTGGCAAGCCAATGTATTCTTGATGCATGCCAATGTCATTTTGTAGCCAAAACCTCTTAAGGTAATATCATCAATTCCTTCTACTTTCAGGTTTATAATGAAGTCAAGCTTCCAAACTCATGGTAATGTATTTAATATTATTACACAGAGCACTCATAGATGAACTACAACTCAGTACCTATTGCCCTTGCAACATTAATATTGACAATAATTTTCTACCCTCCTTCTAGCTGTGAAATAAAACTAGAATTATTATTTCCTATGTTATTAATCAGAGTTGTCATATAGCTACTTTTTAGACCAGCTGGAATTTAACTTGGTCAAACAGAAGAAGGTAGGAAAAAAGGAGGTATAGAAAAAATATCTTCCTTGTAAAACCAATACATTTGTGAAATGGACCTATTTTTTACTTCTCAAAGGATGTTTCTTCTAACTTTTCTTTTTATTTATCAGCAATTTTCTCTGAAAAACAGATTTGAAGATTATAAGGTGGTTCAAGAGACACTCTTCAGTTTCTACTAGGTAGTATGTCTTCACCTAGGAATACTAGCAATCGGTCATTTGTGGCTCCAGAATAATCAGAAAGGACCTGGCAGTTATATTGACTTTAGGTATGTGAGTCAGAAAAACATAGATATTCACCACAATCCCATCAAATTCACATGTAACATTTACATCTAAATAACATATGTTTTATAACCTCATATATTTAATATATATAATTTTCAAAATAAAGTACCAAATAGAAAGTGAGAGGCCATCTATGGAAAAATAGCATCAGTTACTCTAGAACTGATGCTTTCGAAGGCAGTATATGAAGGCATCTCTGTGACTTTAGGCAAGTTGTTTAAGTTGTAAATTTATCACATTCTTCATCTATGGATTGAAGGATGTAGTATCTATCTTAATATTATTGTGACATTAAACAAAATAATGATGTTAAGCATGTAGTGCATTATTTGAGAAAGTATGTAAAAATAAAGAGAATGTTTATGAATAATTATTTGTCCAGTCTTTAATCACTTTCTTCTTCCTATATAAATATTTCTCAGAGGATATTCATGAAATATGGTTCCACCATTTTCTTTTTATTTTTTAATTTGTTACGGTGCATTGTAATCTTATATCTTCATGCAATTCAGAATGATAGCTACATGCACACAGCACTTATTGAGTTATCTCCCACTCCCTCTCCTTCTCCATCTTCCTGTGCTCAACACAGTGACCGGATTTGATAACTTTGCATATGTACATTATATCCACTGAAATGTTTCCCTCTTCATATCTTCCTACCCCCTCCTATCTCTCTCAGTTTGGTCCCCTCCTTCACTCCACTAATACTTTTCCTTTTTCTGGAGTCCCTCCTGCATCCCAGTTTCTCTCTAGCTTTTAAATATGAGGGAACCTTCATTTTTATGACTGATTCATCTCACTTAGCATAATATTCTCCAGTTCCACCCATTTCCCTGGAAATGACATAATTTTGTCCTTCTTTTTGGCTGTGTAGAATTGTGTATATATATATATATCATAATTTGTAATCCATTGATGGATATTTCAACTGGTTTACCACTCACTATGCTAAATGTAAAATGGAGTTCTATAATATCCATTCTTCCCAATTAAGAGCTCTGCCCTCCCTTTTTTTTTCTCTTCTTCCCTCCTTTATTTCTGCCATCCCTTCATCTCTTTCCCTCTTTCTTCCACCCCAGGATTCTTAGAGTCTGATGTTTCTCTTTATTTTTTCAGCAGTAAATCTGAATTTTCTTTTAAAGTAGAATTGGTCTTGGAGTTTTAAATTTTATCTTTATAGGAGGTTCAGTACATAAATTTCTAAGTTTCTATGAAAAACAAAATCCATCCTCCTAAATTAAAAAAAAAAACACTCAAACAAACCAATGAAAAACATGAGAACTCAAAAAAAAAAAAAAAAAAAAAAAAAAAAAAAAAAAAAAACACACCCCCAAAAAAAAAAAAAAAAAAAAAAAAAAAAAAAAAAAAAAAAAAAAAAAACAAAAAAAAAAAAAAAAAAAAAAAAAGAAGTAAAAGCCATACATTTTATGCCATGTTTCTTTCCATGTCACAAGGAGATGGATAGAAAACCAATGAAAGAATCTAGAGAGTTGTAGTATGGTATGCAAGCACACATCTCTTCATCATCACAAATTCTCAAAAAGTATGAAGCAGTCAATGAAGAAAACAGCATGCTTGGTGAGAACATGCATACTGGTGAGCATGCACACTCTGAGGGAAAGTGCAATGTACACTCTTTATCAGAAGACATTTGACAGATACCTAATCATCAACCCAGACAAAACCAATCAGTACACCCTACTGATTTAAATACCTAATGGACTCTAGTAATTTCAAAGTTTCTGATGTAATTTTCAGGTCTTTGATACATCTTGAGTTGATTCTTATGGAGGCTGAGAGGTAGGGATTTCATTCTATTTTTCAACAAATGGATAGCCAGGTTTTCCCAACATTATTTGTTGAAAAGGTTGTGTTTTCTCCAATGTGTGTGGCACCTTTAAAATATCAGATGACTATAAGTGTGTAGATTTGTTTCTGTATCTTCTATTCTGTTCTACTGGTCTATGTGCACCTTTTTGTGCCAATATGATACTGTTTTTTTTTTTTTTTTTTTTTT
>PVLC010001107.1:0-75732 GCA_004027655.1 Graphiurus murinus | reverse complement strand
ACCCGGCTATGATACTGTTTTTATTACTGTAGCTCTGTAGCGTAATTTGAAGTCAGGTATTGTAATACTTCCTGCATATTTGTTATTGCTGGTAATTGTTTTGACTAATCTGGGTCTTTTGTTATTCCATATAAAATTTAAGACTGATTTTTCTAGCTCTGGAAAGAATGGCATTGGAATGTTGATAAGTATTGCATTGAATCTGTAGATAACTTTTGGTAGAATGATCATTTTGATAGTTATTCTGTCTATACAAGAGCATGGAAGATCTATCTTCTATGATCTTCAATTTCTTTCTTTAGTGTTTTATGATTTTCATTGTAGAGGTATTTTACCTTTTTGGTTAGACTTATTCCTAGGTATTTTATTGTTTTTGAGGTTAGTGTGAATGAATTTGTTTTCTGAAATTTTTTTCAGTAAATTCATTGTTGGTATATAGAAAAATTTTTCTTTCTTTCTTTCTTTTTTGTAAATTACTAGAGGAAGGCATAGGTCCAACACTCCAACATATAGGCACAGGTAGAAACCTCCTCAGTAATACTCCCCCCCAAAACTCCAGGAAATTAAAGAATGGAATAGTATAAAAAGTTTCTGCATATCAAAGTAAACCATCAAGAATCTAAAAAGATAGCCCAAAGAATGGAAGAAGATTTTTTCCAGGTGTTCCTCTGATATAGGACTAATATCTAGAATATACAAAGTACTTTAAGTACTTAACACTAAAAAAAAATTCAAGAAATGGGCAATCAACCTAAATAGAAACTTCATAAAAGAAGAAATACAAATGGCCAATACATATATGAAAAAAAATGTTCAACATCATTAACAATCAAGGAGATGCAAATCAAAACTACACTGAAATTTCATCTAACCCCAATTAGGATGGCAATCATCAAGAAGTCAAACAATAATAAATGCTGGTGAAGATGTGAGGAAATAAGAACTCTTCTGCACTGTTGGTGCAATTGTAACTTAGTGTAACTGCTATGGAAATCAGTGTGCAGATTCTCCAGAAAACTAGGAATGGATCCACCATACCATTCAGATATACCACTCCTAGGTATCTTTCCAAAGGACTGAAATGTATGAATGATTACAGATGAATGGATTACAAGATTATAGGATATACACACAATGAAATTCTACTCAGCAATAAAGAAGGACAAAATGGTGTTATTTGTAGGAAGATAAATGAACCTGGAGAACATTATGTTAAGTGAGATTAGCCAATCACAGAAAGTGAAGGGTCATATGTTTTCTCTCATATGTGGAAGCTAGGCTATAGTAGGGATAACAGAGGGACTCCAGATAATGGAAGAAAAACTCTAGTGGAGCCAGGGAGATGGTCTAGGGGAAGAGGAGAATGGAGAGAGAGAATCAATGAAGGAATCATTTCCAATGACAGTGTGTACATATGTGAGAATACCAGTGTCAATCTCAATACCCTGAATAGGGAATGGGGAGTGAGAAGGGAAGAGAGGAACACTCACAAAAGCTGTGAGAGCATGTCTGCCATTACCACTAAGAACTACATTATGATGTGAGACCATAATACACCCATAAAACTATAAAAACAAGTACAAGAAATCCCACCAAGTTCCAAATCAAAATATAAATCCTTCACCCAAGAATTTATAGATAGAAAAACAGTGTGACAAAAATGTAACAAACACAGAAGGGACAATAACTTTTATATTTAATGTCATGAAATAGGTTACTCATGTATATGTTTTGAAAATAGAGTCTAACCTAACAAGACAAAGAAAAATGAACAGTTCAAGAATGAAAACCATATACCCACTGGTGGTGAGCATGGTATTCAAGTTTTTAATTTTGCTACCAATCATAATTAGATTAGGAGAAGGACCTATAGAAAAAGAAAGGCATAGATAAGATACTTCAAAAGTGATCACAACAAACAGAAAAATTAGTATTATTAGGTGTAGTTGAAAAATGGAAAATTAAGCAATCTTTTTTTAAAGTTTAAGATGAGTAGAAATTTCAAAAACATTTGAAATCATAATAGCAAAAATAGAGGGATCATAAATAAAAAAAAATGGATTGTCTAAATAAAATAAATAGGTCAAAGCTCAAAGAGAGAAGAAAAGGCAAAGACAAACTAAAAATATCAGGAAATACTATTAAATAAGCAAAGCAGGATAATTTCATATCTAAAATGAGAAAATAGTAAGCAATTTGAAAATAGCTAATAAATTTACAATGGAATAAATAAAGAAAAAGTGAGAGAGAGAAGAACAATGCAATAAAGATCAGAGGTGGAATAAGAATGACAATATTAACAAATCTTGTCAATCTTAAACATATTAAGATACTAATGATAATTAAGGATACACAAAATTTGGAAACACTGTTATTAGATATGACAAAGTGAAATTTAGTCCGGGAATGTATGACTAGTTTAATATTTAAAACATTTATTTAATTCACTATATTAGTAGAAACTGTTACCTACTCTCTTTACTATTGTGTATATATACATTAGTAGTATAAAATAATAAATATATGTTATATATATATTAATATATATCCAGATCCAGATAGTTTGTGGATAAACTAAGAGGTTTGTGTGTGAATAAATATACTTATATAGATTGAGCTATGCTTGTCTAACTACTATTGCACACTAAAGCTTACCAGATTTCAATTCATATACTCATTAGGAACAATTTTGACCCTGTATATTAAAGTTGATGTACAGAGATGATATGACCAAACAGTTTCAGGCACATGACTGTAAATCCCATTACTTAGGAACCTGAGATAATATCTTATATTGTAAAATATTAGGTATAAATTGATCAAAACATAAAAGGAATTAATAAAGAAATAATAAGACAGAAAACTTAAGCAAGTTTCTAAAAGCAGAGAAATATAGACAATATAGTCTTGTTATGTAAAGAAAATAGAAGTTAAATCATTGAATTTCTCCTAATACTTGTGAAATTATTTTAATTGTATAATAAGTATTAATCACAGGAAAAAGAAACAAGCAAATAAAAAGACATGACCTTATGCCATAATCTAAAACATATTCACAAAAGTATGAAAAGAAAATTCTAGCAAAGTTTAGAAGGAATGCAGCAAGTATTTGTGTATAATAGAAGCCTGGCTAATGAGGAAAAGGAAAATCCCAGGAATCCTTTCTCCCTTCAAGTCTTTCTTTTTCTGACAGCATTTCAGAAAGTGGATTTAAAGCAATACCCTTCAACAAACAAATATTATGTTTCTTGGTCCTAACAAGTGTTAAGGGATTTCAAAGGTAATTCACACACATTATTATGGAAAATAAAGTAATTGTCATACCTGCCCATTAAGCAAAAAATGACTTTGAAAAACATAGCATTGCAACTACATATAGATAACATAAGCTATAGAGAAACAGAAAGTATTTAGTGAGCATAACATAAATAATAAAAACAAGTATACATAGCTTTCATGCTAAGAAGATTCTAACAAAAATATGAGTTAAATAAAACAAATTACAAAGCAACTAATTTAGATGAAAAATTAGGATAAAACAATGTGTTTACAAAACTAATAATTGGAGACAACAAGACTCAGAATAGATAACAATTACAAAACAAATTACAGGCATAGGTAAAAGGCTTGAAGTAATTATAATAAACATAAAAGAAAAACATAAATATTAAAATATCCAGAGAAGGTTTTTGACATACACATATTTAGATGCATGAAGTCCATGTATAAATACAGAAACATTTGTATAAATAAGCATTGTATATATGTGAATGTGAAAAAGAAGCAAAGATAATATGATAGAAACAATAGAAAGCCCATCATTTTGAACAGAAAATATATTTATGGCTGTCCATGAGTGACATTTCCCTATTATAAACAGAGATAAAATGAAATTTGCCAAATTTGAATATTTAGAGAATAATTTGTGTTCAAACAAAAGAAAAACTTAACATTTTTAACATAGATATATTCTTATGATTATTAAAATTCAAAAACCAGGAAATATTTAGAGATAAAGACATAACAAAAAATATCAGCTACAAGAAGTAAAAAGTAAGATTGGCTTCATACTTGTCTCTGAAACTGTCAAAGACAAAGACAATTGAACCCTATTTCTGTGTTTTGAGGAGACAATTTAATCCATGAATATTACACTTAGTCAAGTTGTCATTCAGGGTGTAAATAAACAGACAGGCATTCTAAAGGGGAAGTAACTCTGGAGATGCCACCCATGGGTCCCTGCTGAAAAACTGTCTGGCAATGAAATCAGTTAAATAGATTAATACAAATATTGATGTCAGGAAAAAATACACAAAGGCTGAGTTTTAAACCAAGATATATTTAAATATAGAACTTAAAACAACCAAAGTTATATTTTTAGAACAAACTGTAGAGGTGGTACCATAATGTATCTGGAGTACAGAAGAAGCAATAGGAAGAAACTTCAAGGATCCAGAAATCAATCTAGTGAATTCATACTAACTGAAAAGGACATATGTAATGAATGAAAAAGAACAATAACATCAACAACAACAAAAAAATCTATAATGAGCCGGGCGTGGTGGCGCACGCTTGTAATCCCAGCATTCGGGAGGCTGAGACTGGAGGATCCGGGTTCGCGACCAGCCTCAGCTACCTAGTGAGGCACTCCGCAACTTAGTGAGACTCGGTTTCAAAATAAAGAATAAAAAATGGGGCTGGGGGTGTAGCTCGGAGGTAGAATGCCCCTGAGTTCAATCCCCAGTACCGCCAAAAAAAACCAAAAAAACAAACAAAAAAAAATCTATAATGTGTTCTAGTCCTTTATGTTCTTAATGTAGTTTTTACTTAACTTGAGACAAATATTTTAGACAGTAACATACTTTCTTGTCAAGCATTATTGTTTTCTTCACTTTCACATCTATCTTTTTCTTCTATTAAATGGAGAAGAAATTAAACACTACTTTTACTAAAATTCACATACACTGTGTACTAGTTTTTTTTGTGTGTTGTTGTTGTTATAACTGGCACCTTCCTCTCTGCTTATCTACACTTCAATGTAAGTTTATGGATAAATGACTAAATCTGTTATGAATAATCATATTTGTGAAGAAAATAGTAGTTATTGGTTGTTTTGCTTTTAATAACTTCTGTATTTCTTAAGTTTAATATTAAACACTTATCAATTTACAAAAACAATGTCTTTAGGATGATAAAACCAAAAATATTTGGTCATAAAAAAGAATAACAATAAAATCCCTTACAATATGAAACACATATGCATAAACCCTCCATAATTTTATTGTAAGACAGAACAAAATTAGCATATCATTTTATTAGACAAAAAGTTAAGGATGCAATAAATGAAATGAAAGCATCAGTGCAAACCATCAATGGTAGACCAAACCACATGGAAAACAAAGTCTCACTCTTAGAAGATAACTACTCAAAAAATGAACACAGTATATAATTTAGAAGAATCAATTTGACAGCATAAGCTGGACGTCAAAGATACTTGGAATAACTTTAAAAGAACAAATATAAGAATAACAGGCATAGAAGAGAATCTAGAAACTGTAACCAAAGGAATGCAAAATACTCTTCAGAAAAATAATATCAAAAAATTTCCCAAATTGAGAAAGTGAGTTTGATACACAGATACAGGAAATATATAAAACCCATATTAGACAAGATGGGAGAAAAGGTTCACTACACCACATAATAATCAAATTGACTAAAAGACCAAGTGGAGGATCTTAAATGCAATGAGAGTAAAATATCCAATGACATTCAGAAGCAAAACAATAAGAATCACTACAGAACTCTCAAACCATGTCATGAAATCCAGGAAGGCCTGGCGTGACATATTGCAAACCCTGAAAGAAAACAACTTCCAGCCCAAACTAGTCTACCTAGCAAGGATATATAACAAATCTGATGGAAGAACAAAAGTATTCCATGACAAACAAAAAATGAAAGAATATACATCTTCCAAACCAACAATACAGAAAATACTCAAAGAAATAAATTACAAAGAAGAAATAAAAATAAATGCCAGACCCAGAGAAAGGATGATTTCTATCAACTAACTATGGAAAGAATAATAATAAAAATACCTTCCTTAACTCAAACAGAAATTATAAATAAAGTTCTAAAAGAGTTCCTTTGTCCCTTTCCTCTCTTCTTCTTCTCTACTCTGCATATGTGGGAGGTTCCACAGACTTCTCCACTGTCTGTTTCTGTTTGGGTTTGATAAGCCTGATATCTAAGAGTGACTGAGAGAACAAGCAAAATATGGCATTGATGCCCAAAGCATCTCTTCAATGGAGTCATCATAAATTACTATGAAATTAAAACTGTGCTTCTTGAGATTTTTCATGTCGAGAACCACCTGACGCCACAAATAGAAAAAAAAAAAAAAAAATCCTATTCTTGGAATCTACCAAAGGATCTATGAGTCCTGCTCAAAATGTTAGAAAAAATAAAAATAAAAAACCTGCTTAAGTTCACCTATAATACCCACTTTTGTGTGATTTTTTCCTTTTGTCCATGGGAATTTCTCCATTCCACCAGAAATTAATCCCTTGGTTAGGTTTGTGCTTTCTCTTGGAACCCCATATCCCTTCTGTGTACAGACTGATGCTATTTTATTAGAATGACTTGATCTTCCCTCAGCAACAATAGGTTTTTGTTTGCATTTTTCTTTAGATTTCTTTTGGGAAGATGTACAGTCAAATCTTAATTCACACTGTAACTTAGCCTCTGTATGACCTTTGAATTTTATATTTTGGATTTTAAATTGTTCTATTACTTTGTCGTGACTTGCTGTGCATCCATGACTTTGTGATTCTGCTTGGTCCCTGTGTGGACATTTATGGAATCAGAGGATGGATTGTATAGAGCACATTTTTTTTTTTTTTGTATTTTTTAACAGGACTTTATTAAGGCCAAATAGGAAATTAACTCCCAAAGTATACCTGGGTATGGCTTATCACACTCTAGCATAAAGCGCAGTGTTCAAGCGTAACTCTCTCAGCACACATAAGGCATAGTACAACACATCCAGGGTATCAGAGGCAACATATAGGCACCAGGCACAAAGTGCAATGGCTAAGACGTATCAGGCAACATGCAGGCACAAGGCCTGCTGACCAGGAGCACTTTAACAAACACATCAGACCCTAGCAACCTGAGAGCTATAATTGTCAGCACCTTAATCTGAAAACCTGCAGCCTCTTCCTCCAAGGAGCCTTGCCACCTTGCCCTTCTGACCATCCATAATGAGGCTGAACACTGACACCGCTGTCAATACTGGTAGCCATGGGGAATTCCTCACCTTCAGTTCTAGTTGAGCACTGGTTAAGGTCAGACCTGAAGACTTGGACCTGACCCAGACCTGAGACCCTGACACAGTGAGCTGAGCTTTATGGTAAATAGACTGCCTGATCTGCTTTCCAGGTTTTACTAATCTCTCTCTCTCTCTCTCTCTCTCTCTCTCTCTCTCTCTCTCTCTCTCTCCTTTAAAATATAATAACTTGGTAGGAAATACTATAATTGTAAGACATGTTAATGAATTAAAAAAAACTGCCTTGGTCACAATTACAATAAATATTCTTGAAATGACTGAGACCATGTTTTGGGTTGTTTTCCACAATCTAAGTCTGCTCAGAACAATTAGGTAGAACTACCTCGTGGTTTACCTAGGACAGTGTCAGAACTAGAGGCTTGTTTCAGTGTAATTTAATGCTGCCTTCTACTTTCCTGAGGTTGCATGATAAATTATGTGGTCACTTAGTTGTAAGGTTTTGATAACTAGCACTAAATATTCCAAAGTAACTTGCTTGAATAGTGCTCCATGAACCATATATTTTAAAGGTTAATATTTACCTGTCTGAAGGCATACAATGTTTGTCTATCCAAAGAACATTTTTTCAAAAAAGGGGGAGGAAAAAATATATCATTTCAGCAGAGGCCCTCATTGTGAATATTTAGAATCCATGATTAGATTCCTTTGAAAATGTCACATTAGTTATTACCATTCCACTGTGCAAATTACATTCATCTCCCTAGTGGTCATGGGGCAAGAGGAACAATAGTTTATTATTCACTTCACAAATAGATTTAGTGCCAGATGATAATGTCCTAGGGAATCTTCTCATATACTTGGTGTGGGAAGGACTGACCTATGTCAAACCTTGTCACCTCTCTTGTACAAAATGTGACAAACTAAATCTTTGTTTTTGGGGGGTTTTTTGTTTGTTTTTTTTCTGGGGACAAATACATACTACATTGGTGAATTGATGGAAAGACATTTAACATCCTGTTTGCAAGATAAAAATATATCTATAGCAAATCCTACCCCAATGGTATTCAAACCATATGTTAATGGTTTGTAACATCTGCATTACTGTAATTCATTCTTAAAACCTTAGTGGTTTTAAGCATTGATGTAAAACAGCAAATAAGCTCAAGGGAAAACTGTTATTTGACAAATAGCACCTCCCCCTCAAAGTAGTTCACCCTTTTCCCACTTCAGTATATCCATGTTGTTCACAAAGTGTTGTTAGATAGGAAATTCTAACTCTTAGAATTTGGCAACCCATGAAAAAGCTAATCTGTACAGGTAACCTTCTAAAGCTAGGAAAAAAGTCTCATACAAGAAAGAGAAGAAAAGCATGGAATAGTACCAAGAGTTGAAACACCTGATTGATAGATATCTTTTGTTTGTATAATTTTGTAATTTAGTCATCATTTTTACAACAAATTATCATTTCAAAGTAAAGTCTTCTCTAATAGAAAATTACTTATACCTAAACAGTTTGGCATGGGATAAAAGTCATACTTAATGAGCATGCAGAATTCTGAAGCATGTGAGTAGTATATATTATATTTATTTATTTTATATGAAAATTAGTGGATGGTTTATTTAGAATACTGAACATGAATTCTTAACCAAAATGTGTAAGTATAAACTAGAGAATGATATGTAGTTTATAAATGTATAATCTAGAGATTAGAACAAAATAAAATAAAGAAGTCACAAACAAGATATAAAAAAAGACCATGAAAGAGTTGTTTGAATGCTTGAAATAATTTCATGGTAGCAAGTCTACCCAAATTATTTTCCAGAGTCTTCAAATAATCTGTGAATAAAATACTTATGAAATGGAGGCATGCCAGAGGACTGGAAACATTCATATGTGCTCTGATTTTTCAATGACAGAAAAGGGTCAGAACTGGAAATGGTCAAAAAGTGCTTGATTAAAGCTTCTGCCAAAATTCTACACTGAACTATTTCACATGTACAAGATTAGGAAAAAAAAAAAAAGCACAAATGTCAAGGATGGCCTGAAGTCCTTTCTTTTATGGGTTCAAAACTAACTTGAAGCATCATAAAATAAAATTAGGCAGCTATATGACTTTTAACTATTTCCTCCATGTGATACAGAAAGGCTTTTGGGGAATATGGCACAGAAGGGGAAAAGAGATACTACAATATGTCAATCTGTAAACCACGCCATCTTATATAAATGATGTCCAACTTGTCTGACCTCTGGGTGCATCACTCACAAATAAATTGAAGGCATTGTTGCATTACTTCAGGAAAAGGCTCAGGCACCTCCTTCCTCAGTGTCAGTTTCTTGAATGACCAATCCCAGCTCAGCTATTAGACATTTGATAAATTTGATATACTTTCTTCCCATTACCCAAATCCAGCTGTAATCTTATCAGTAATTTCAACTTGGTTCTTTGGGTCAAAATTTTCCATTCCTTTTTGGTACCAGAGACTTTGAAAAATATCTTAAGCGTTCTTTGTTGGTCTCATCACCAAATTCCAGATTCTCCATTGTGTATCATCCTCTGGAGCCCTTGGAATCCGTATTTCCTGTGGTTTTCTGGTACTGGAACTTCCACGGAAGTATTTAAGTCTCTACCTTTTTATGTTTGCTAATCATACTCTTCCTTTCTATTTTGAAGTAATTAATACTCAGGTAGAATTTTTATATCTATTAATTATCCATCTATTTATCTATCTATCTTCTATATCAAATTTAAACTCTAGTCCATGAAGGAAACACATACACACACACACACACACACACACACACACACACACACACACACACACATCAAACTTCCTCCCAAAATGTCCTTTATTAAATAAACAGATTATTTTCAATGTTTAAGATACTGTGCTTTCTTCTTGTAGCTATGAGAAACCTGTTCAAAGTTTGAGATGGGTTCTACCAATGCAGAGGCATAAAGAAATTCTAAAGTAGAAATATTACCAGGGAAGACTACGTCATAGCCATATGAATACTGGAATGATGAGATTATGAAAAAGAAAAAAGTCGGAAGTTTTTCAGAGGTAGACACAATTTGAACAGAATTAGAGCAAGGTCTTTATCAGTGATAGGAAGACTAGAAAACAAATTTCATGAAGAATATATAACTAGTATGGATGGCAATAACTAGGTTTTTCAACGTACCTAACATTAGTGTATTTCTTTTAGTCACTCCCTGAATATTACTATTTCTTGATTTTTATGCATGCTTATTATCAAAATTGAAATTTTACTGAAAAGAAGCATTCCAGTAACTACTAATTAATCAAAATTAACCATGTGGGAGCTTTGTGTTTTACATATATAATTTATTCTAAATTTACACTGTAAAGTAAATATTGTCAGTTCTGTTTTTATAGTGGAAAACTGAGGGTCAGACAAATTAAAAACAATGCTTTTAAAAAGAATATTTTAACAGAGATTAATTTTCTTCTCTTTAGCTACAAAAATTACAGTCAATTTCAATTTTGGTTACCCTCTCATTAATACTTCTGAGGGGAATCTTCAGAAAAAAGATAGTAACAAAACCTTATAGTTTTATTTTTGATTGTTTTATAAAAATAAAATTTCTTATCTTTAAGGTGAATTGATTTTCTGGGCGGCAAAGGGATTCATTTTTTTTTTTTTTTTTTTTTTTTGCCTTTAAAGTGGAGGATACTAGAATTTGTCCCAAATTTTCACTGTTATTTTTGGTAAATTCTCTGGTTAAATGTATATGATCTGAGAGAGTTAGTTTAGCATTCAAGCATCATCTCTCTTGGTAAAACTTAGTCATAAGAGCAAGGGATCTTCATCTCCAACTTTTGATAAGACAGTGAGTTCTGGGGAGGGTCTGGATTAGCAATGATGCCTTCTGAATAATAGAATATATCAAGGCTAGGATAGTAAAGGAAAGAACTTTAAAAATGATATTAACACTTGGGATCTTACTTCATTCTGGTTCCCTGCAAGATCTGTATGAAAAAGTTCTTTGAAAGAGTAAGTGGGGAGGTAATTTCTTGATATGAACATATGATGAACTAAATAGTTAATTATAGAAACACAATAAATTTAATGGAATTCATATATTTCCTACCACCCCCACATTTTATACTGATTCCTAGAGGATTTTTTATTTGTCCAGATTGCATAACAAATCAATACTCAAGGTAGATTTTATTTTCAAATGCACTATGCTATATCATCTCTTACTAGTTGAAAAGTGAAGAGAAATATTTGATGCAAATTTATATAAACTCATATATATACAAATATATATTTTTATTTGACATATTTGGCTTGATGAAATGTATAATCCATTTATGCTATGTTTAACTATATTCTTTCTTTTATTCAATCTATATTTTGATAATAAAATACATAAACAAATGAATATTATTTATTCTTCTCCAAACACATATTAATATATATATATATATATATATATATATATATATATATATATCTGCCTAGTCTTTTAGAGCCTACAAAGTTTAGAATAAAGCTGGAAAGTAATTTTATTTACTTTTCTAGCTATGTGTCATCAAATGGGAATTTGGATTGCTGGTAAATAGACATGAGTGATTTTTTTTATTAAATGAATTCAATCACATAATATGACTGTACTATTTTGAACATATTTAGTTGAACAAAGAAAATAAGGAAGGACAGTTCTAAAAATAAGAGCATGTGATAAAATGGTGGGGGTTGGGGATTGGAGGGTGTTGGTGATTTCATCACTCTGTTTTCTTCCATGTTTGAAGCTGGTACTTTTTGGAACTCCTTTCTTTTTTATTTTCTTTCTTTCTTTTTTTTTCTTTTGTGGTATTGTGGATTTAATCTAGGGGCATTCTAACTCTGTGCTACATCCCCCACCCTATTTTCTTCTTCTTCTTCTTCTTTTTTTTTTTTTTCTTTTCTCTTTGAAACAGAATCTTATGAAGTTGCTATTGCTGGCCTCAAACCTGTGATCCTCCTGTTTCAGGCTTCCAAGTATTGGGACTACAGGTGTGCACTACCATACTGGGCTTGGAGTTCCTTTGCAATAAAATACTATTCATCCCACCCTGTTTATATGGCCAATGGAATGTGAGAGGAAATGAAATACACTGCTTTTCTACAGAAGCTTCAAGAACCACTGGTTAAATGACTATTCCATAGTTTTGTAATCCATTCATCTGTCGATGGACATCTTGGCTGCTTCCATAGTTTGGCTATTGTAAATTGTGCACCTATAAACATAGATACACATACGTCAATCTGATAGTTTGGTTTCCATTCTTTTGGGTAGATACCCAGAAGTGGTATTGCTGGATCATATGGTACGTTCGTTCCCATACATCGGAGGATCCTCCATACTCTTTTCCAAAGTGGTCGCACTAATTTGCAATCCCACCAACAGTGTATTAGAGTTCTCACTTCTCCACATCCTCACCAGCAATCGACAGATGAATGGATTACAAAACTATGGGATATGTACACAATGGAATTTTTCTCAGCCATAAAGAAGAACAAAATCATGTTATTTGCAGGGAAATGGAAGGAACTGGAAAACATTATGTTAAGTGAGATTAGCCAGTCACAAAGAGTAAAGAAGCATATGTTCTCTTTAATATGCGGATACTAGGGAGAAGATAGGGTATAAGAGGGTCTCCAGATGAAAAAGGAGAGACCCTCGAAAGCAAAAAAGTTGATTTAACTGAAGGGGTTGGACGGGGGGGCGGGGCACACTAATGTATATCAAGGTCACTCACTAAAGTAAACTTGAGAAGGAGGGAGGGCCGAGAGAGTGGGGTGGGAATTTGGGAAAGAGGTCAAATGAAAATTGTGAGCACTTATATTGTTATCAATTTGTACCTAACAAAGATGTATGCTTACAATGTATGAATAAAAATATTTTAAAAAATGACTATACCACTTTTCCATCTCTATGATCAGTGATGCTCTGAAGACTTAAACTGATCTAAGATTGACAAATAGGATGAGCGCAAAATACATGGCTGTTGTTAGGGCACTGATATTTATCACCATGGCTTAATTTAGCTACATTGATTATATATATGAGATAGTATCCAAAAAATGTGATGCTTTTCTAACAAAAAATAAAACAAAATATTAACTTTGAGGTTATCAGATAGTGAATGGTGAAGAAACTATTAATGAAGGCTGGAAAGATACTAATTTATATTTGTAGTTGTAAATCAACTGTTTAATCTATCATCTGCTATGTCTTAGAAAGTAGATGGTGTATGTATTGCACATTTTGACTTTAGTTATAAGTGTGGAAAATTTGAGTATTAATTGTACAAATTAGATGCATTTGACAAGGTACTACCAAATAAAATGCACTCAGAGTCAATGTGGACAAATCAAAAACACATTTAGAAGAAAATTCAGAAAAACCTAAGTTCCTAGATGTGTAGGATTAGACACTGCAACTGGTTGTCATTTCCAATAGGTAAATCATAAAATTAATAAGGTCTTTGGTAAATAATGACTTATTAAAACTCATTTCCCTAGGAATAAGGAAAAAATCAAGGCATATTCATAATTCCTTAAAAAAAGAAAAGGAGATTTAAAACACTTCTATGATTTTAGGAATGAACCTTTTCAATTGTTTAAAATGACTCAAAAAAGAAACTAAAAATGTAACTATCCTAAAAACATTGATAGATTCAAATCAACAGCAACTATATGGTGGGAAGAGAAACTTTTCTCATTAAAAATGTAGAATTTTAAGCTGGGTGTAGTGGCACGCACTTGTAATCCCAGTGCTTGGGAGGCTGAAACCAGAGGACCTGGGTTCCTGGCCAGCCTCAGCTACTTAGTGAGGCTCTCCACTACTTAGTGAGACCCTGTTTCAAAATAAAGAATAAAAAAATAGAACTGGGAGTGTAGCTCAGAGGTAGAGTACCCCTGGGTTCAACCCTCAGTAGCACAAAAATAAATAAATAAATAAATAAATAAATAAATAAATAAATAAATAAATAAATGTAGATTTTCTTCATTTACGTACTGAGTTGAGTTTAGCCAAACATTAAAACTGAATCAAGTTCTTATGAAAATTGGAAGGTCAAAAGAACCATCAGCCAGGACTAAAAGACACAGGAACAGATTAACTCACAAAACAATTTTTGCATTGCCAACCTTGCACTGGTGAGAAGCTGGTTGAGAAATATCCTCATCACTTCAGGAGGACATATTTCAAATTTCCCTTCAGACATGATGAAGAAGAAAAATGGAAAGAAAAGGAATTTACAGACAATCCAGCCCAGAGTCCTGGGGAACAACTGATTAGGAGAACTACTAGTAAGCATAAGACTCAGTTTAGTCAAGGGGCCATTGCCCCCATACTTACACAAAGCTATTACCACTCAACTACTGAACTCCAGTTCAGAACTATCTTTTCTAGAATGACAATGAGATTGGTCCTGGTCTCCCCTTACTGTTCTCAGAGGACTATGCACTATTGTGTATCGTTTCTCTCATTTTATAATTAGATACTTATTTTATTAGTTCATGTTTTGCTTATAAAATTATAATTTTTCTGAAGGCAGGGACCCTTTTTGGACTCCAATTATTTATCTGGAAGGTAGCACCATACCCAACAAGTGATAATTGACTGACAACTCTTTGTTAAATGAATGCATTTTCCCAATTTTATTCACTTTAGCTGAGAGTGTAGATGGGTTTCTCGTGTCATGTAGGATTTTATGAGTAGGTTGGGTACTACAAATACTGATTTGTGCCCCCCCCTTCTTTTTTTCATACCAACTTTGATCCAGCATGAAATTGGTGAGTATGATCCTCTCCCAGAGGCTCTTCAGTTCAGTGTGTCTTTAAATTCCAATTTCCTGATATAAATATGGTCGAAGAATAAGTATGTATAATGCCCCCTTTCACCTTAGTGTGTGTGTGTGTGTGTGTGTGTGTGTGTGTGTGTGTGTGTGTATACACACGCGGGCACACATGCATGTTTTATTGGGAATCCAGCCCAGGGACACTTTTTCTCTGAGATATACCCCCAGCCCTTTTTTATTTTTTAGTTTGAAACAGTGTCTCACTAGGTTGCTGAAAGTCTTGCTAAACTGCTGAGTCTAGTCTTGATCTGCAATTCTCCTGTCTCAGCCTCCCAAGTACTGGGATTACAGGCATGTGCCATCTCACCCAGCACCCCTTTTACTCTTAAAGGTGCTCAGGTTTAGTGATAAATTATTTAGCGTGCCTACTCTCAGCTGGGTCTCTGCAGCTTGAACCTTTGCATACCCAGTCTAAATGTCAGCATTCCCCAAGTTCAAGACCAGTAAATGAAATGAACCTCTATTTGGATCTTGAATGCCAAATAGAAGCAAAGGTCCAATTACAGACATCAGCACAAAAGTTATTGCGGTAATTTAATCTGGTCTATTAAAAAATAAAATGCACTGGACACAGCTTCCTCAACTGAGCAATAAAAGCAAAGGAAGGCAAAAGCCATAATAAATATGCAACAAATGCCAAATTGCTCTCTATTACCAAACCCGAAGATTCTGACAAGGTTCCATGCAAGACAGAAAAGATATGTGGGACTTCTCTGCCTTGGAGAGGCTCCCACACTGCATAGAATTGCAATGTCTCTGTATTACAGGTCTTTATTGCCAGAGCAAATGAAAATGCAATCTGAGGGGAGTGAAAAACTTGGAAAATCCCACACTGTTAGTAAATTAGGTCTTTTAAAAAAGGAACATCCTTGCAAGCTCAAATAAATCAATGTGACTAAGAAACAACACTGAAAGGTAATGCACTTTCAGGGTTACATCTTCTCTTTCTTTCTTAGCTGGTTGACACATGTGGTGAAGTAAATTTCTCTTTATTTTTTTTCTTTCTTTCATGAGCCACAAGTTACTGAGCTTTACTGACTTAACTCACTAGAGTTTTAATTACAAAGCAACACAATTGCTGCACAGAATGGCAACAGTGATACTAACCAACTGAGCCCAAGATGTGTGGCTGGAATCTTCTATTCCCTTCACTTTTAAAGATGAGAGACTGCCCAGATGCCCTGACAGCAGGGCTTCTTTTTGATAAAAGGTAATTAAGCCTTTCAGATAAATGCAGTGATTCAAGTTATTATAGAACCAAGCCAGTTAACATAGTCACAAAAACTCCAGCGCAAAGATACATTAAAAAAAAAAAAAAAAACAACCTGAATGAGTCACTCTGATGGGATTCTCAAATATTTTCTTTCCCTTCTCATTACATTCTTGAAAATTAGTTACTCTACTTATTTCTTCTTTTTGCAAATGAAAGGATAGTTAGAAATTAGAAAAAAAAAGAATATGCATGTTAAATAATGTGAGGCAAACAGGCCCCAGAAATTTTAAATGTTTGTATCTATTTAGGTTGCCCAGTATTCTAGTTCTTGGGACTTCCTTTAATTTCACAGTAAAAGCTCTGTGGGGCACACTTAGTTACCCAGCTTCTTGTTGTCAAGAAATAAATGGTTAGCTCAACTTTCTTAATTCAATCTAATCTAATCTCTGTATTTTAAAAATAAAATATACTTATATGGCATATAAACTTATTTAATGTACATGTTTTATGTACATTTTGTTTTTTCATATTTATAGATAGACTATATTTTGTCTTTCAAACTG
The DNA here is from genome assembly GCA_004027655.1 of Graphiurus murinus. Lineage (NCBI taxonomy): Eukaryota > Metazoa > Chordata > Mammalia > Rodentia > Gliridae > Graphiurus > Graphiurus murinus. The sequence goes on along the minus strand of PVLC010001107.1, from coordinate 58,793 downwards.
AAAGATAATATTTTGGGGATCATAATTTGTATTTACCAATACGTAGTACTAGATTAATATTGCAGACTAATACTTTGTCTAGAGCGCGCTCTCTCTCTCTCTCTCTCTCTCTCTCTCTCTCTCTCTCTCTCTCTCTCTCTTTGGTGCTGTGATTGAACCCAGGGGCATTCTTCCTTTGAGCTATATTCCCAGCCCTTTTTATTTTTATTTATTTATTTTTAAATTTTAAAACAGGAACTCACAGAATTGCTAAGGTTTTCCTTGAACTGAGATCCTTGTGTCTCAGTCTTTCAAGTACTAGCATTACAGGCATGTGCCAACATGCCCAGTTTTTTTGTCCTTTATAATTTTCCCCTTGGGAATAATGATCTCCACAAAAGTAATGCAGGAGGAAGAGCATGACATGAAATGGCACCTTCTTTTCCTCATTAATATAAGGTTACATAAAGAAAAGAGGAAAGATTCAGGTACATTTTGAGTAAGACTGGGCTTTATAAATCTAGAAAGATATCCTGGAAGATATCATTCCTATGAGGATATCAGCATAAAATGTCTAATGGAAGCTAGAGAACAGAGATAAGAATTACAATTTTTTTTTTTAAGATTTACTTGGCCAATATATTTGATAAGAAAGCACAACTAAATTTGGGGATACCTGGACAATGGAAACAAATCTAAAAATTCTTAACAAAACCATGTGTTCATCAACAGATGAATGGATTACAAATCTGGGAAATACACACAATGGAATTCTACTCAACAATAAAGAAGAATAAAATAATGTCATTTGCAAGAAAATGGAAGACCTAGAGAACATTATGTTAAGTGAGATTAGCCAGTCAAAGAAAGTGAAGGGACATGTGTTTTCTTTAATATGTACAAACTAAGGAGTAACTGGGATACCAGAGGAACTCCAGATAATGGAGGAGAAACCTCAGTGGAGCCAGGGAAGTGGTCTAAGAAAAGTGGAGGGGGAAAACTGAAGTTCATTATTGGACTGTACATATGTGAAAATCCCAATGTCAATCTCAGTGCTCTGTATGGGAGGGGGGAAGATAGGAAGTGGGGGGGCACAAAGTGCTGTGTGCATGTATGTCAGTGTCAACACAATATACATTATGATGTAATACCATAATGCACCAATAAAAGCACATGAAAAAAAATAATGTGAAAGAAACAAAATGTCAAACTGTATAGTGAAAACACTACACAAAAGCTATTTATTCCTGGCATAAAAATTCACAGTGAAAAGTAGGTGTGGGGGTCCAGAGGGAGTACAGGCTGGGGTCCTGCGCAGCTCCAGATGGGCATTCATCCCACACAGCTGCAACTGTGTAAGGTATGACTAGACAAAACACAATGCATATGCCCAGGTTATGCTAACAAGGTAGTGTGCCATAGACTCACATGCATGTCCAGGCCAATGGTGTCCCAATCATACCCATGTCCACTCTGATGTGGACATGTGTTGTTTTGCCCAGAGCCCTATAAGGACCAGCCCAAGAATAAAGGTGTGGTTTGTTCTCCTCCAGATGGTGGCTCTACATGTTTTCTTCACCCTGGGGAATCTCACCTTCTGCAACCACAGCTGGCCCCTGACAGTAGATGAAGTACCTATGATGGACATCTTAGCATGGGCAGCAATACATGACAGGTCCTTTGACTCAGAACTTTATGAACAACATACATGATCTGACCAGAGTGATTTAAAACAAAAATGAGATGAGAAACATACATTACTATTTAAGCATGAACATATTTGGCAAAATTTGGCTGTAAGCCATTAAGGCAAGGGATGTTATTCCCATTCTGTCTCCATGGGCCTCTCCACTTCTTCACTTTCTGCTGTCTTCTTCCTGCGTCTCCCGCTGCTTTCACCTCTGTTGGCCTCTGCTTTTCTGCCTGTGAGGCACCCTGGCTTGCTGCCTGACTTCTCTGTCTTTTATTCAGTGATTTTGATTTTACTACAGGAAAGGGAGCTATATTTTATAGTAGTTTGAGAAATAACTAACTTGTGAATGGTATGCAAGTCAAAAACTGATTTTCCCCTTTGTTCAGAATCATGAAAAACCAAGAGCTTGCTTGTTAGCGTGAAATGACATTTTGACCACAAAGATTGTGAAAGTGTCCATTTTTAATAACTTCCCACTCTGCCTCATGTGTGGCAAATATCTAGTGAAAGCCACTAAATACATGTTTAAAACCTATGTGAATAAATATTCATGCCTTGTGTTTTCTTTATAGACCAGCTTTTTAAATATGTGATTCAGTGGTTATTTAAAATTTTAGTTAAAGTTTATAATTTTCAATTGCTTTCTCTAAAAATAGTCCCGCATTTTTCTCTGTAATAAAAAAGATGAACAGCCTACACAATAAAAGTCTCATGTTATTACTTGTATGGCTTGCATAGCATTTGGATTTCTTTTTCTATCTTCACTGGCTTCATCAAAATAAAACTCTGTGACAGACACATATTGCCTCATTATCAGTATAAAATAATTATATGGCTATCTTAGAATTCACAGGTATTTGTCATTTTAAAAAAATGTATATCACGATCACTATGAATTACATTATGATGTGAGACTATAATGCACCAACGAAAGTATGAAAAAAAACCTCTAATTTTAAATAAAGATTACACCTGCCAATTTTTTGTTCTGTGTCTTGCTGGTTTCTCCTGGTGAATATTTGTACCATGTTAGAATATTATTAGTAAGGCTTTAAACTATGTTTTTGTAAGACAAAAAAATCCCAATATGGTTTATTGATGGAAAATGGGATAAATATGAAAGAAAACAATTTGAATTTTGAGACTTAATATGTGATATAGAAATTTTATAATAAATGAAATATACTATGAAATTGATAATTTAAATAAAACATGAAAACAAACAGGCAGAAAAAAAGTTGAGCAATCTAAACTTCATTTAGATCATTATAAAAATGTATCAAGGCAGGGGAATTGATTCAGCCTGTTTTTCTTTTTTTTTTTCTGTGTAGTTTGAGAAGGTTTTACTGAATCTAGGAAATCTTTAAATAGACAAGCAAGCAAACACACTTGTATTGCAAATGTACTACTCAACACACAAGAAATGCAAACCTTGCTCTGTATCAACAAATACTGATCTGTCTGTCCTACCCACAAACAGGATATGTGCAGGGTTTGATGAGTGGCTCAACTTGAGGAAAAAAGGTAAAAAGAAGGCACTTAAAATTTTCCAGGTTACATTATAACATTTAAGTTTTATGAGTTCTTTTGTTTATACCTGAATATTTTAGACTCCTTTAAAAAATAATCAATAGTATATAGAGCTATACTGCAAATTGTTACAGCTCAATTTTGCAGTCTAAAGGAGAGTTACAAGAACACATAAAATATCAATATATAGTTGTAGCTCTGAAGAAAATAACTGGCAGGGCACTAATGTTAACCACTAAGACATCAGAAGATCTTTTAAACTTGGCCGGTCAAAATGAGCTCCTTAGAGCAGCAGCCCCAGATTCACCTCAGATATAGTATTATTTTTTTTTAAATAAAAATAAGGAAGAAAAGAAAAAAGAGGCCTGGTATGGTGATGTGTGCCTGTAATCCCAGTACTTACGAGGCTGAGACAAGAGGATTGTTGATTCCAGGCCAGTCTCAGCAACATAGCAAGATCCTGTTTCGAAATAAATAAAAAATAAAAAGGGCAAGGGATGTAGCTTGGAGATAGAATGCACCTGGATTCCATCCCCAGTATGAAAAGGAAGGAAGGAAGGAAGGAAGGAAGGAAGGAAGGAAGGAAGGAAGGAAGGAAGGAAGGAAGGAAGGAAGGAAAGGAGGGAGGAAGGAAGGGAGGGAAGGAGGAAGGAAGGAAGATTGGATGACTATAAATTACAATAATATACTGTATATTTCAATTTCAAAAATCTAGAATAAAAGATTTTGAAATTTTTCACCATAAAGACATGCTAAATGTTTCAGAAGAAAAATATGTTTGATCTGATTTAAACTCATGTGATATATACATGTATCTAAACATTACATGGTACCCTGTGATCTTTATGTTTGAAAATAAAAATTAATTTAATTTTATTTTACTTTTTTACTTTTTGTGGTACTGGGGATTGAATCCAGGAACACTCTACACTGTGATACAACCCCAGCCTTTATTTATTTATTTAATTTATCTTGAAACTTAGTCTTGCTAAGTTGCTGAGGCTCACCTCTAACGTGCGATCCTCCTCTTTTAGTCTCCCAAGTGCTAGGATGTTAGGCATGCGACACTGCACCTGACTAAGTTAAAATAGAAATAAAAATTTAAAAAAAAAACAAAAAACAATCTTATCTGCACCCTAGGCCTGATGAATGGTAGTCACCTGGGAATGTTAACAAGCTTCATAGTTGATTTGTATGTACATTAAACTGAGAAAATCATGACTTTAAAACATTGCTTTCCTATATGTCTCTAGGGTAACAATCTATATTTGCATTCTCTGCTATGGAAAGCTATGATGAAAATTGTGAAAATAATGCCTAATTCTTTAAATTTGTGGATTGGGTTTACCATCCTCTTCAATACATCCTATAGAAATAGAAAAAAACAAATATTGCCTTTTAAAAATCAAGATTCGGGTCTTTAGAATATCTACTTGCTGCCTCTTAGAGATCCTGGATGTTTGAGGAAGTAATTCTCATGCCAGGGCTTTCCCTGCATGGTCCTCCAGTGCTTCAAAGTGCATCAGCACTGACCTGCCTGGTCCTGTGGCTGTGTCTATTTTTCTTATGTTTGTTGCTTTTAGTTCTACTGCTGTTAATTCCTGTGTCTCAAAATACTAAACAATCCAGTTCAAAAGAATCATTCACAATCAAGACTGCTATGATCTGATTTAAAAAAAATCATAAATATGCTCTTTTATTTCTCAAAAGAGCTACAAGATAGAAAACACCCATGGAAGTCATTTTCTTTGGGAATGATTTAGACGCAGATTTAGGAATCTTTTTGGCATAGAAAATTAGTTAGAATACGAATGTCACTGGGCCATTCTCTGAAGTGAGTGAGAGGAAAGGATGACAAGGTAAACAGGTCCTCCTCTTAACTCAGCATACAGCTTATGTGGCTGCTCGGCTGCTCTGAGAGAACTTGAATTTGTCATTTTGGAGCAAAATGTGACAAAAGTCGATATTAAATCTGAAAAAGTATAACTTATAACAGACTTTCCATGTATATTTTGTATTCTTTCCTAAATCAAGAAAATCTACTTTTAATATTCTATCTTCTGAATGATGTTAACAGTAAAATGGGGAATTTCTGAGAACATATGGTAGTACATTTTTAGTCTGTGATAATCACTGCAATTTTGCTTTATGAACAGATATTATGTTGCTCTTTTTCATTAAAAAGTGTCCTAGCTGGTTGCAATGATGCACACCTGTAATCTCAGGTTCTCTAACGCTGAGGCAAAAGGTTCATAAGTTCAAGGCCAGTCTAGGTAAATTAGTGGGACACTTAGTTACATCCCTGGGGCTGTAATCATAGCACAGCACTTGTCTAGCACGTGTGAGGTGCTGGGTTCAACTCTTGGTACCGCAAAAAAAGGGGAGGTCTTTATAATGATTACTTAGGGAGTGATTCTTCTGGTTTAAACTGTGTTTTCCAAACTAAAAATTGAATATATCAGCAGGTGAAGGAGTTCTGTTCTGTTTATTTCATTGATTGATTGATTGATTGATACTGAGGATTGAACCCAAGGGTGTCTTCCTCTGAGCTACAACCCCATCTCTTTTTATTTTAAAACAGGTTCTTGCTAAGTTGCTGAGGTTCTCGCTAAATTGCTGAGGCTGGCCTTGAACATATGATCCTCCTGTCTCAGCCTCCCAAGTATTGGGTTTACAGTTGTATACCCCTATGCCCCAGATGTTCTGTATCTTTTTGATGGGGGTAAGAGGAGCCAGGAAAGCTAGTGGTTTCTAGGGATATCCACAGCTGGAAAGGATCCACATAATGGATCATCTATCTGGCTTTATGAAAATGTGGTTATGTACTACATTTTCTCATTACTTGGGTAGGTCGAGACTATTTCAGGCCCAGATTCTTTTTCTAATTCTCTTAGGTAGCTAAATTGAAAAATAGCCTCCTGAACCTCACACTTCTAGTGGTTAAAAACAAAATAAAAGGCTACTTTCAGAAAATCAGAAACTGACAATAATTGCATCTGGCTGGGACGAGTCCCTTCCAGGATTAAAGTAAGCAGGAAATATAAAATATAAGTGTCCAGGTAATTATAGTAATTTAATAATCAAAATTTAAGTTGCAAAGTTAAATATATATTTGCATAATTGATTTGAAAACCACTAGAATTGCATTAATATTCACAGTTTAAACTATTAACATTTAGACATTTTACCTAACCTCTCTAAATTGCTAAAGTGTTCACATTTCAAGTAAAAATGATGTAGGTCCATGTCAAAGACTGCTAGAAGAAATGTTCTAGAATGAGAGCAGTGACCTGTCTCTCTCCCACTCCAGATGCATCCATTCCAGCTGTGAGTATCACGCATGAACTTTCATCTTTTACAATAGTAGAGAGGCCATATGCATGTGATATTCATAGTGAAGGTTTCCTTGTATTCAAAATAAAAGAGTTAAACTTTGCAGGAAAGTGAAAGAAAAAGTTACTCTTAAAAAAATAATAAAACATCACAGTATAGATAAAACCTGTAGGGATTCAACAGTACTTAAAAGATGACTTTTAAGTATTCTTGATCTAAACGATCTAAGGGGATTGTGAGAATTAATGAATAGTGGGTTGCAGACTAGGTCAAAACATAATTCTCTACCCTATTACCCCCAAAAGTTTTTATTGTACAAGCATACTTTTAACTCACTATTTGGGGTTTATTTAATCTAATATTTGCATTTCAAATAGTCATGGAAATCTATTAAATTTATAAAATTAAAGCCATTCATTTTTAAAACATGCCAGAATTGCATCTTTTAGACAAATCAATTGGAAATGTAAATAATACAATTACAACTCATACAAATTTGGTTCTGGGTTGATATAAAACACACTGTTAGGCACCAGAGGCAGATGAAAAAGTTTAAGGTTTAAAGCTGTTCACATGAACATCATCTCATCCGGGAGAAAGAATAGCATAACTTACTTTAATTAAATTACAAACATTAAATAATAACAAATCTATAATACTAAGCGTGTCTCAACTAATAATTAATTGTGAAATAAAAGGGACAGTAGTATGTATTATGAGGTCACATAGTTTTCATGAACAAGATGAAATTTATGCAATATGTACACAGAGATAGTGTTTTGGATGAGAAATAATGAAATCAAACTAGCCTTGATTCTGTTCATTTAGGAGAACTACAGGAGGAATCAGCAAGCTTACTCTGTAAATGATCAGATAATAAATATGTTCACCTTTGTAGGTCACTCCATGGCAGTCACAACTATTCAACTCTGCCATTAAGTACCAAAGTGGCCCTAGACAATATGCAAACAATTGAATGTTAGCTATGTTTCAATAAAACTTTATTTACAAATATAGGTCCTAGGGCTGATTTGGGCACACATACCATATCTGTCTAACTATTGTTCTGCAAAATGTCAAAATTATATTTGAAAATCAAGTTCATGTATGAAAGTACCTGTTGTTCATAGTATTTGTATATGTGATACACTAATCACTTTAAAAGGTAGCTCTAAAGACATTCACATTGCAATTATTTGGTATATATTGGACAAAGGCCACTTAATAGTTAAATATATGGGAAGATGAAACACTAGAGAATAGGTATCATGGGGCAATTTTTATTATAACCTGAAGGGATAGCCTGGATAAGTTGCAGAGGTTTTTCCCATTTCTATTTCCTATATTTTTATGATACAATGTACTAAAATAAATTAATGCAATAGTTCTTAGATTCCATATATTGAAATTTAATTGCTACAGCCATTATTCAGAATAAACTACTTTTCTCATATGACAAATATTATTTTCAGATTATGTTAAAGGAGAAATATTACAAACACAAATAAAAAATCAGGCTTAAGGTAACATAACCTATTACAAATACCAAAGATATCCTAAATTAGAAGATATAGTTGATATTTCTACTTTAATTCAGAGTATATCACACTGACTACATTTCCTTATTCCCAGGAAAATTGTAAGAATTAAATATTGTAGCTTTTATTCAAAAATGAATGATCATGAAGGGTGAAAGACTGTATGAAATACTTGAAATAAAGAATTCAATATCTATGCTCTTCGTATAGCAGTAAAGTTGTGCTTTGCATTGCAAAAAGGTATCTTCTGTGTTTCTTACTAGACCGTTTTCATCTTTTGAAAGGTAGCATTCCATTCTGAGTCTATAACATCTAATAAACTAAAATATAATTTTTTGCTGATGATTGTCAACATAAATTTTATAAATAAATATTATAAGCTTCTGATATATCAAATATACTTTACAAATTGATGAGGTGGTTTATCTACTTAGATCTACTTATATGGAAGCTTCGTAATTTATATCCATCAGGAAATATACAAGAGAATGAAACTACTTGACGTTTTTCATTGAACAATTCTAGGATTTTTAAACAAGTTAAAGCACACAAACATTCATTTACCTAAATAAAATATGTTGAATTTAAATAAGTTTCACTATGAATATAATCTTTAAACAATATTGATTGGTCTTATATTTCTACAAATGTTAATGAGTGACCTAGGTTTTGATATTTTTTATGACAGTATTTCTTGAATATTGGTCTGATCTAAGCATTACATAATAAGGATTCTGGGCTTGGTTTCATTTAGAGAAATATCATTACTTTGTGTGTGTGCGTGTGTGTGTGTGTATGTGTGTGTGTGGTGTGTGTGTGTATGTGTGTGTGTGTGTGTGTGTGTGTGTATGTATGTGTGTGTGTGTTTGGTACTGGGGATGAAAACCAGTGGCACTTTTCCTGTGAGCTACACCCCCAGCTCTTTATATTAATTTTTATTTCATTTTATTTTAATAAACAAGGTCTTGCTAAGTTCAGACTGGTCTCAAACCTGCTATCCTCCTGTCTCAGCCTCCCAAGTACTGGGATTACAGTTATGCACCACCATTCTCAGTTTTAATATTCTTAAAGTTCAAATTGCCCCTAAATTGGAAACTGAGTAGGAGGTCATATTGACTCAGTTGAGGTCATAATTAGCATTGAGCAATTTTCAAGCCCTGAGCAGCTGTCCATGTTAAAAACCAAGTAATAAGATTTATTTTCTTCATTCAGGGATATGTGAGAGACATCATTCACAAACATCTTTTTGTATTTACAAAATATCTTAGTCTGAGATATTAGACGAATAGGAATAATACCATAATTTAGGATTCATATGCAGGATTTTTTTCCCAAGAAGCTCTGCCCAGATAGTTTGAGAATAGTTTAGCAATGATTGAATTTTCCTTCTATATTTGTCCAAATCTAAGGGAAAACCATCTTTTGAATAATATATTCACATCATTTTTCTTATTTTTAAGTATCTGCAATAGTGATAAATATTTCAGGTTAGATGGAAACTTACTAGATTGTTTTGTGTTTGTTGTAAATATATCTTCAATATTGACATTAATATTGAATAAAAATTAGAATACTTTTTGTTCGAGGGTTTCATTGTGGCATATTCATCTATGCATATAAAATACTTTCATAATTTCCACCCCCTAGTACTCCACTTACCCTAAGAAGAGTAGAATATTTTACACTTATAGCATTATACATTTTTCTTTTGGTTCTTTCTTCTGTAGAATATTTGCCTCTGGGTTTTTACTTGTTAAGAAACCACTCAGTGGTCAAATATAGTGAATATACCCCAAAAATTGAGTGTGAAGAAATTTCTGAGAAAAAAAAAATTTAGTTTGTATAATTCAAAATGAATTTTACAATCTCAAAATCCAGTTAGTAATAAATGTGGATTTACCAGACATAATTTTGCAACTTATGAATATTTCTAGAATTGTCAATTACATGAGAAAAACATAGAGCAAACTATTGCAATTTTATAATTGATTAGTTTACTAATGTCAAAAACTTGAATCCAAGTATCATAGTTATTCCGATGCATAGAAACATTTCTAGATGCAGATTTGTTTCTACGGGTGGCTGGATGAAAGACTACTTGAATATATGTAGAAAACAGTACCCTTAAAGATTATCAATTCTATATTTTGTTATTATTTTTTCACATAATGAAAGTAGATATGTTTAATTTTAGGATTATTATGATTTAATTTTCTTTCCAATAGCTTCTTAGTAAATCATAATATACTTTTTATTGTCTTAGTAAATCTAATTATTATTTAAGAAACCAATTATTCCATATCATATGGGACCAGATCACTAGCAAAATATTATAAGAAAATGAATTAGCATTAATATAAAGAATAATGAGAATAGACATTGGTTTCATAGAGGCATGCATTTGAAGTATAACAAAATCTTTGCTTACCTGGACACTGAATAAATGGATTCAATTTAAATATGCTATATATAGTTCCAGAGCTAGAGATAATTTACTGGATAAAATAATCCTAAAAATATTGGTATATTATATGAAATGATGGTTATATTATTAGATGAGGAATGTTCTATACTGTAAAAACGAAATAAGAATACTACTCTTATTTAATAAACTTTAGCTAACAGAAAGTTCATGGAGTGACACTACAAGGCAAGTTTTATATATACTTATTCTCGTATCTCTGTAAGTATTAAGGTGCTAATTCACAAAGATATTCTGGTAGTTTATGTTAAGCTTAAGTAAATTAAGTTTTCCTTTCTAGTTTAGAAGCACACTTTTATTTTTAAGTCCACAGCATTGGTTGGTGTGGTCCTTGAAATGAATTATCTAGAAAATGTATTTCACATTTGTATGGAAATTATCTCAGAATTGAAAACAATAATTAAGGATATCTGTGAAGGGAGATAAAGTCTTATTACAAAGACACAGCAAAGCAGTGTTCGTAGTATTTGATCAATACATGTTTTATTTTCAATGATTATTAAATTGGTGTGTGTATACATACAAGAAAACAATTTGTCTTCTAATAGCAAAGCACAGGTTTAACTACAATTTGAAAATTATTGTTTGAGAATTTTTCCCATTATTTTTCACAATAATAAATTTTTATTAAATTGAGATAACTGTGAATAATGGTTTAACTGATGGGAAAGGAAATCATACAGATTCAAAGAAAGCTTAAGTGTCATTCAAAAAATATAATCTTCTAAAAATAAAAAATAAAATGTTCAGGTTTCTACAATAAAATTGGAAATCATAAGATCATGTTTCTGAATGAATGATTAGAGGGAAGTCATCCTGAATGATTCTATAACTGGAAACTCCATTAGCGGTCAAGCTGGCTGCTGTCTGCCTTGTGAAGATGCCTGTCATAGAGTGTGAGGGCAGCAAGCTCCAAAGGAAACTGGTAAACACTTGATTCACTCATATTGTAACTAAAAGTGACATCTGGAAATAACTCAGAAAGTAAGTTCTGCCTTGGTATGGAAGAGGCTTTAATTCAAACTGAGTTAAAGTTGAAACAATTTAAATGGACAGATAGACTGCAGTTGTTTTGTTATGATACCACTTCCTATTGATGATGACACTCTCTAAGTATGTAAATCCAGAGTACAGAGGCTGCATTGTTCTAAGACAGAGTTTCCAATATGTTTGTCATTCGTCACATGCAGCACATCTGCTACAGTCAAACTATGGCAAATTGATACTCCCCACTTCATTAGGGACTAGGGTACAGGGAGGTGATGGGCATGTTATCATAAGCAGCAGTAGCATTGTATTTCATGGCTTCCAATCACTGAACAAGGAAAATATTCTCAGAACATTCTCCTCGCTCTACTGGTCCCCACCCAGTGCAAAACAAGAGCATGTTAACAATTCTGACAGACACCAATGGGTTGAGTAATGACATATGACATCACCACTTTTATAAGTCAAATATTGGAAATTTAATGTAGCTCAAATTCAAGAGGAATTATATTAAATTTTAAGTGAGGTTCTATTTTCATGAATGGACAACTCAAATATAGCCGAGAACAAGCAGATGGCGGAACACCACCATCAAGTTCTAAGAGTGACAGTCCTTGCTGGAAGGTGTCATCACAGTCAGGGGAATGAGACTGCCACAGTGCACAGTGCTCCAAGCTCCTCAACCAGCACAGGTCTGGGGAGGACATGACTAAAGAGCAAAATCACATGTCAAGTAAGTGTGGTGTTAAAAGATGTTCTCTCCTCTCAGGCTCCTGATTAGTAAGGAAAAAGTAGTGCGTCTTCTCTGCATAATAAAGTATAATGCTTAAGAAAATGGAAATGCTAATGAAATTACATAGTAATCTACCAAGTTATTGTCCTTTTCTTGCCTGATGTCACTAAGATACTCAACTTGCTACCCTTTATTCCAGTTTCCAAGTGATATGGAATATGATATTATTTTTGCCCATTGTATATGAATTTTTGGACAATGGGAGGTAGTTAAAATCATGGAATAAAGTCTTTCCTGGAATCATAACACAATCAGACTTGTGGGAATGATGTCCACAGATGAGTTTCAATCAACTAATGTGGCCAGAGGACCACCAGTGGTGGAGCATGAGGTACTTTGGAGTAAAAAAACAAAACAAAACAATGATTCCAGATGATGCTAACACAGGAAAGACTATGGAACAGGTGAAGCTCCCCACATACCCAACCTTTTGGAGCCACAGTCAGATGTAAATCAAATGTTAGACTTATGATCCTCAGGCAACAGGACTGTTTTTAAAATTGAATTATACTATTCTAATAAACAACAGTGAAAAAGAATAAAAAGTTAGGGAGGCAAACTGATTTATTTATTATTAACAAAGGATATTCTCCAGAGTAAAAAAGGTATGCCTATAAGCAGTTGTTGGTGATCATTGGGAAAACTGAAATTACTCTGTGTTCATACCTCAAAAATCAAAAGATCTTATTTTGCACATATTTGCATTCTGATACTGTGGGCATATCTGAGAACATCCATTATTTATCCTTCTTATGTATAGAGTTCTGAATTACCATAAAACTGTTTCTTGAGAGATTTATCTTGAACATATGAGAACATCTGTGAATGTTTTGTCTCAAAAATTATAATTTAATCACTTCTTTTGACTAAAAAATTAATCATGTACTTACTAAGAACTGAAGTTTCAAAGAAAAATAATTAATAGATTGAGACACTAGTTTAAGCCCAAGTTCTAAAAAAACCAATACTCATTTAAACAATGAACTATAACAATTAAAAACTTAGAATTATAATTTTTTCTGATTAAATATATTTTTTATTTTCATCAAATTAGAATTATAGCAAAGAATGCACTGCTGTTTAAATTGTTTATAGAAGCATGATAATGATAACATATATATCTAGAAGAGAAATTATATTTCACTTAGTTGTTTCAGAAAGCTAATGCTTTGCAAATATATAGCACATTTTGATTTAATGTCTCACAGCAAATAGTTTCCAAATGAAATTACAGTAATCATTAGGCATAGACTCCATGATTGAGATCTTCATAATTATTTACTCTCACTTCCACTTAGTCTATTTTTCCTGTTTATTTCACTGCAAATAGTTTGTAAATGATTAATAATGACCTCAAATTTTTGAGTGACAATGTATGAGATTCATTTAAGAGATTTATGCTCTTCTTAAATTAGACCTCATTACCCAAAATGTGCTTTACAGGAAAATTTGTGTAAGTAGCCCAAAATTTCCAAAGCCTTTAAAAATTACATGCATTTCCTCATCAATTTTGAAAGATAATTTTGCTGGATGTAGCAGTCTTGGTTGAAAGATTTTTTTTTCAAATTCTAGAGTACATCATACCAAACTCTCCTGAGTTTCATGACTTGGGTTGAAAAGTCCACAGTAATTCTTATTGTTTTGCCCCTGAATGTCAGACATCCTTTTGCTTAAATGTTTTTAAGATTCTTTCCTTGACTTTTATGTTCGTCATTTTGATTATTATATGATATGGAGAAGTTCTTATTTGATAATATTTAGTTGGGGTTCAGAATATTTCCTGTACATGGAAATATTATTTTCCATGTTTGAGAACTTTTCTGATATTATTTATCTGAAGAGATTTCTAATGCCTTTGGTTTGTGCTTTTAGACCTTCTTCAAAGCTTATTATCTATAGGTTATGTCTTTTCATATTATCTCATATTTCTTGAATATTTTGGTTGTGTTTTTGTATTGTTTTCTCCATATTGTGGTCCGTTTTGAATGAGCTATCTTTCAAGAGAAAGTCTCTATTTTCCATGTGGTCTAGTCAGCCAGAGGTGGTTTCTACTGAGATCTTTAATTCATTTATTGTCTCCTTCATTTTGCTTTGAGCCTCTTTTTGGATCTTACTTACGGCTTCAGTTTTTCTGGGGAAATAGGAGCTCTTCTGCATTGTTGGTGGGATTGAAAATTAGTACTGACACTGTGGAGATTCCTCAGAAAGTTGGGAATAGATCCATGATATGATCTAGCTATACCACACCTGGGTATCTTTCCAAGGGTCAGAAATCAGAATATAATAATAATAATAATAATAATAATAATAATAATAATGCATATGCATGTTTATAACAGCACAATTCACAAAAACCAAATTATGGAAACAACCCAGGTGTCCATCAGCAGATGAATGGATTAAAAACTATGGGATATATACAAAATGGAATCCTAGTCAGCAATAAAGAAGAATGAAATTATGTCATTTGCAGGAAAATGGATGGACCTGGAGAACATTACGTTAAATAAGATTAGCCAGCCACAGAAAGGGAAGGATCATATATTTTCTCTCATATGTATAAGCTAGGCAGTAATCTGGATATAAGAGGGATGTTAGATACTGGAGGAGAAACTCCAGAGGAGTGAGAGAGGTGGCCTAGAGGAGGGTAGGGAGGGGAGATGGAAAATTAATGAAATTTTGTGTACCTTTGTGAGAATACCAATGCCAATCTCAATATCGTATGTAGGGAAGGAGGGAGTGAGGAGGGAGCCAGGGGAAAGCCTACCAAATGCTGTAAGGATGTATGTTACCATAGTTATGAACTACATTATGATGTGAGACTATAATGCACCAATAAAAGTATAAAAATTACATGCGTTTAATTAATGATTTTCCTCTATCACTTAATTCAGTTAACTTTGTGAACAACTGTCTAGTTAACAGAACAAGAAGTTACAGACTTTATTTTATGTTTTATTTTTTTATATTGGGAATTGAATCCAGGAGCATTTTGCTTTAGAGATACACCCCCAGACCTATTTTTTGTTGTTGTTTGAAACAGGGACTGGACGGGTTACTGAGAGTCTCACTATTTGCTGAGGCTGTCCTTGAACTTGCAATCCTCCTGTCTCAGCCTCTCCAGTACTGGGATTACAGTCATGTGTCACCACACCCGGTTTGAGACTTCATGTTGTGTTTTCCAGCTCTCCTGTACTCTATAAATTTGATTAAACAAGATATTCCATCAGCACACTTAAGTCTTTCTAAATAGTTATTCCCCTATGTCCCTTCATGTTCCTATTTCATTCATTGTTAGCTATTGAAAGAGCATCTTTGTATCTTCAGTTTTTACCTGATACATATCACAATTTAGAAATTCACTGTGTCAGTCATCTGCATTAAAATTTATACAATACATTTTATATTTGTATGCTGCTAATAAGAAGAAAGTTCAGAGTTTTCATGATGCCATTATGTGTTCTTCATAATAATGACAGTTTGATTTCCAGATTTTTACTAATCTCTATGTCTTCTATTCTAACCACATTTACACCTCAAATACATTATTAATGAGCCTGTGTCCATTAGGATTGAACAGAATATGCTGTGATAACAAGCAACCACTTAATCCCAGTGACTTAAAACAACAGAAGCTTATTTTGTATTCTTCAAATTTGGCTGAGTACCGCTTAATTTCCTCCTCACCTAGAGTTCCAGGCTACCTATAGAAAATAACTGGGAGAATTGGACATAAAATATTTTATACTGTCTCTTGGATATGTCCTTCAGATATGATACATGCACTTCTTCTTGCTTTCTACTGGCAAAGCAAGTTATGTGGTCACACCTGAATACTAAATCAGAGAATATGCAATCTCATGTCTTTAGCCTTTAGCTTATTCTAGCTATTCTTCTCTCTTTCCTCTTTTCAAATTTTCCCTTTTCTATATGATCAAAATTTTTTCAACCTCCATAATTGAGCTTCCTTTATATTCCTACTAGTATTGTGTTAATGTGCTTCATGAGCATTTGGCTTATTTTATTGTGATAATAGCACCATTAATAATAATAATAATAACAATAATAATAACAATAATAATAATAATAATAATAATAATAATGACACCACCAAACTCATGGCTATTTGAGAATCTGCAATGTATCAAACACAGTGCTAGGTACATTATAAACATTTTTACGTACTTTATATTACCAACCATGCTTTATAGTGGATATGTAAGAGAAAAAAGCATTGGGCCGTGGAAACCAAGGGACTTAGCTGTGTCACCACAACTGGTAAATAGACTATTCAAGATTCTAATCCATGTCTACCTGGCTCCAGAGAATTGTTGCTGTTCAGCATTCTACAACTTTAACTTGGATAATTATACTATGAGTTATTTATGTTCACAGCTGTTTTTGTATTCCTTCCATGTAAACAGCTCTCAGTAAATAATTGGTGAATTATTTAGTATTGTTAGTGTATTCTCTAACAACTCCACAGTCCTCTGCTTCTCTGTGATAATACCAATGCTATATGTTTTTTATCTTCTATATTTAGATACTCCTCAAAATAAATGACTTATTTCACTTATAGGGGATAAACTAGGAAGCCTGAAAGTAGGAAGTTTGGACCCATGTTTAGTGCAGAAATCTTGTTAGTTTTATCTTGTCATTGTACTATGCATGAATCCATGGGTAGAGGATTAATGTCTCTACCTCCGGATTTCAGTGGTACCACTGTGAAGGTGCAAAGAAGCTACACTAATTCAAAATAGATTCTGAAGCCTCCATGGAGGACCATTTTAGACTTGAATGCACAATACAACTCTGCCTCTATGAGGCAAGTTCGCTGCAATATTTGAAATATATCTAGTTTCACTCTATTTTAGCAGCCCACTTACATGTTATGAACTCTGACTAGATTAATTATAGCTGCCACTTTCTATAAATAAATATCAGAAGCAAATAAAACTAGTATTCAATATTGTTTTGTACTTCTCCAGGCATAGCCTGTCAGTAAATGGGTTAGAGTCTTTGATAGCTGTTTTAGACTAAGCATGGTTAGCACCAGTATAATTGGTGTGAAAGTAATGAAATTACATCATAATTTTAGAATCAATAAAGCTACCATATGCTTGCATTATAATGTAACTCTTGGTTTTGTTTGCAGATTATACATGCCCCAGGCATCCTTTAAAGACATTTCAATTTATTTAGAGGAACTTCTACATGCAATCTATTGGAATGCTGCTCACTGAAAATTTTGAAGAAAAAAGATGCTTAATTAAAAATATATCTATGTTTATTTCTGTAACTAATAATCAGGAAAATAAAACTGCTTCAATTTTAAAAATAAATTATAGATGGTCAAACATGAAATTATCAGTGTAAAATCTAGCAGGATTTACCAAAACCCCAAATATTTTTTCCCTGTGGTGGTTTGTACTATAACAAAAATAAAATTTAAATTTATTGGATATGAAGACTAAAAAAGTAAAATAAGAGTGGAAGTGGAGTATTGATAATCAATGACAAAAGAAATTTCATAGATTAAAAGTTAGACAAATGAGTACATGCCTGTAATCCCAGCATTTGGAAGACTGAGACAGGAAGATCACAGATTCTAGACAAGGCACAAGAACTTTATGAGATTCTGTTTCAAAATGAAAAAGTAAAAACAGCTGGGGGTGTAGCTCAGAGGCAGAATGTCTCTAAATTCAATCCCTAGTCTCACACACACACACACACACACACACACACACACGACAAGTGGTTTGTCCTTGTTCCTGAATGTTTGTAGTTACAATACCATTCAAAACATCATAGTAAATACTGAGGTACAAAAGGAGAATGAAGCTTTCTTGGTATATTACTTGATCCTGCATATTTTGAGATGTTTTGAGGCCACCTTGGCAATTTCACAAGACCCGATCTCAAAATTAAATGAATGGATAAAGCCGGGCGTGGTGGCGCACGCTTGTAATCCCAGCATTTGGGAGGCTGAGACCGGAGGATCTGAGTTCCCAGCCAGCCTCAGCTACCTAGTGAGGCACTCCGCAACTTAGCAAAACCCTGTTTCAAAATAAAGAATAAAAAATAGGGCTGGGGGTGTAGTTCGGAGGTAGAATGCCCCTGAGTTCAATCCCCAGTACCGAAAAAAAAAAAAAAAAAGAATGGATAAATACATACATACATGAATAAATGGGCTGAGGAATTAGCTCAGTAGTAGAGTGCCCCTGGATTCAATCCTCAGTACCCATCCCTAAAAAAAAAAATAATAATTTAACCATTTTTTCCTTTTTTGTGGTATTAGGGTTTGAACCCAGGGAAATTCTATCTCTGAGATATGTCCCCAGCCCTTTTTTTTTTAAATTTTAAAACAGGGTCTCACTAAATTGCTGAGGCTCGTCTTGAACTTGTAATCCTCCTGTCTCTACCTCTCAAATACTGGGATTACAAACATGTGTCACCATACTTAGCTAAGCCACTTTCTTTAACATCCATTTTTATTGGGGTAGCTCCCTGCCCAGAAGGTGCAATGGCTTTACATACTCTATTTTTCTCTTGTCAAAATGTTTAATTATTTTCCAATATAAATTATTTATTATTATATCACACATATTATTATAACACAACAATTATATTATTGTATTATCAATATAAAATTATAATTAATGAGATTCTAAGATCATATTATTTAATATATTTGTATATTATTACTAATATATAATTATGTCATATATATCATTATACTGTATGATAAATGTAACTCCTTCACTTTACAATTATAAAACCTATTATATCCATTTAACTCTAAAGATTCCTTCCTCTACCCACTTATCTAACACATTTTTTTTTTTTTTGGTCCTTAAAAGTCTTTCTTCTTTCATGACATTCTAGACCACTTAGAGTTTTCTTTTGTTTTACTATTTGTTTCTAGTACTACCTATCATAAACTAGTTCTTTCTCTAACAGCTTTAAAAACCATAGTTAATTTGTTTTATTTTTCTTAAAGACAAGTATGATATTTATTTGTTATTTATAATTTACAGTACACGATCAAGGATGATTGTGTATCAGGAATTGGTATACATCATCTTACATACTGATTTCCATTGAATTTAGAATTAATATATTTGACAAGATCAAAATAGCAGTCAAGTAACAATAATTGTTCTACATCCATATAGGTATTCAACTCAAAACAGGTTTATAGATTTTGCCATATATTTATGTTTTTTTGTGTGTACATGTATGTGGTACTAGAAATTGAACCCAAGAGTGCTCTACCTCTGAGCCACACCCCTAGCTCATTTATTTACTTATTTATTTATTTATTCATTCATTCATTTATCTGTTTACTTATTTATTTATTTTTGAAACATAGTCTTGCTAAGTTACCATGCTCAGGCCAGGAACCCAGGATCCTCCTATCTTAGCTCCTCAAGTACTGGGATTATAGGCTTCTGTCCCTGCACCTGGTTTCTTCATGATTTGCTTCTTGTCCATCTTCTCCCCAAAATAGTTGGTTAAACTAGACAATCACTAAATTCCCTTTTATTCCTCAGATTTTATGATTCTGAAAACAAATAACTCATATAAGAAAGCAAAGTTGAAGTAAATAGCTAAGGTAAGGATGATTCATATAGGAAAAATTCTGAGGCAGATTGATGGCAAATTTGAAAAATATATCTTTTAAACATGACTCCTAAAGATGCTATTGGGATAATTGACATAGGGAATTCACCAGACAAGTTTTAGAGAAGGAAGTTCAATGAGAAAATTATTTGGTAATAAAAGTTCCTTAAAACTCCAAATTTCTGAAAAAAAAATAGTCTACAAAGCACTCTGACAAAGGAACATTTGTATAAATGTTTAATATTTCACTTAAAATAAATAAACAATTTTAAGGCCTTCTAGTATCTTTTTTATATAACCAGATTCTTGATATTCCAGGAAGGAAGGATCTTACACCAAGTTTTGAATCAGAATGTCACTAGGGCAGTTTGGTTAAAATAAGTATCTGTAGCCATGCATGGTGGTGCCCATCTATAATCCCAGTATTTGAAAGGCTGAAATATGAGGATTCCAGGTTCAAGGCCACCCTCAGTAACTTAGGGAGACCCTGTTTCAAAATAAAATAGGGCTGGCAGTGTAGCTCAGAGGTAGAACATTCTTGGGTTCAATTCCCCGTACAAAAATTAATTAATAAATTAATTAAAATAAATATCTGAAGTCAGACATGGTAGCTCACTCTTATAATCCCAGTACTTGGGAGGCTGAAACAGGAGGATCTCATGTTTGCAGGCAGCCTCAGCTACTTAGTGAAGCCTTACCCAACTTAGTGAGACTGTTTCAAAATAAAGAATAAAAAAAATTGGTCTAGGGTTGTAACTCAGAGGTAGAATGCCCCTGGGTTCAATTCCCAGTACTGCAAAAATAAATAAATAAATAAATAAAAATAAGTAAATATCTGTTTCATAGAGGAACAGAGCCATATATATGGATGTGGGACTACTCTCCCCAGTGGTAGGGTGATTCTCTGATAACTACTTTGTAGGTAGGAATGAGATACAGCTAGGTTCTTACTAATATATTTATCATGTAATTAGTTATGTGCTAATAAAAAGGTGACCAATGATGGAATTATTGTACTCTAATGAATTCTGAGAAAGCACAAAAAGAAAAGCAGGATTTTTCTTTTTAAGATAAAAATTTCAGCCGGACGTGGTGGCGCACGCTTGTAATCCCAGCATTCGGGAGGCGGAGACCGGAGGATCCGGGTTCGTGGCCAGCCTCAGCTACCTAGTGAGGCACTCCACAACTTAGTGAGACTCGGTTTCAAAATAAAGAATAAAAAATAGGGCTGGGGGTATAGCTCGGAGGTAGAATGCCCCTGAGTTCAATCCCCAGTACCGCAAAAAAAAAAAAAAAAAAAAAAAAAGATAAAAATTTCAGATCACATGAAACTAAATCACATGAAATATTCAATGTATACATAAAATGTCTGCCCTTTTCTGGAACCATCTCTCATTTCTTGACTTTTTCTTCAAGGTAGCATGTCTGCTCCTGCTGATATATGGAAAATCATAATACTTTATTCCATTTTGGAAGCAGAATAGAGTTTTTTAAATTGATGAAAATGAGAAAGTTATATAACAGTGGAAAAATAAAATGTTAGAGTCCTTTCTTTATGTAGATTTATATAAAGGCATAGGGTTTTATTGAGTATTGCTTATTTTACTGTTTCTCATTCTTTCTGATATAGTAGTCATGAGAAAGATCTGTATTAAAAGCATTTGAATCATGTCAATGTACTTTCTGGATGCTATTTCATTTAACCTATGTAAAAACTCTGACAGCTAGGCCTTAATAAGGCCTGCTCTATAGGGAGATCAAGGATTACAAGTCTTGGGTTGTGTTCAATTTCATACATGGCAGAGCTAGAACCCAAAGCCAGTCTCCCTGATGTCATAGCTGAGTTCCTAACCACTCTACTCTGTGATCTCATATAGCTAGATTTCATCATTTCCTGATGAGAAATAAAGGGAAACTGTGTAGCCTGTCAGTGACAGAAGTACAGAGGTTTAAATATTATGTCCAGGTGTGGTGGCACATAACTGTAATCCCAGCACTTAGGAGGCTGAGACAGGAGGATCACAGGTTGGAGACTAGCCTCACCAATTAGCGGTAACCTCAGCAAGCTAGCAAGACTCTGTTTCAAAAATAGAATATTTTTTACAAGGGCTTGGGGTATAGCTCAGAGGTGGAACACACCTGAGTTTAATCCCCAGGATCACAAAAATAAAAAAGTAAATAAATAAATAGATATTATGTGCAGCTTTTATCTGTCTTCACATTATTGTTACAAATCTAATATTTTTCACCACTGCATATTTAATATTCGATTTTAAAATTGCCCTCCACTCTTAACATTCTTGAAAAAGTGTATGTTAATTTAAATATGCTTAAATCAAGTTTTTTTTCTATCAAAATTTTATGGAAATTAACTAGTAATAAGAAATTATTTGAAATTTGTAGGCAATAGGCCGAGCGTGGTGGCGCACGCTTGTAATCCCAGCATTCGGGAGGCTGAGACCAGAGGATCTGGGTTCGAGGCCAGCCTCAGCTACCTAGTGAGGCACTCCACAACTTAGTGAGACTTGGTTTCAAAATAAAGAATAAAAAATAGGGCTGGGGGTATAGCTCAGAGGTAGAATGCCCCTGAGTTCAGTCCCCAGTACCACAAAAAAAAAAAAAAAAAGAAATTTGTAGGCAATAGGACTTTACTACTTCATAAGTTAACTTTTACTTAGATGAAAACAGGTAGTTAAATACATAAAGAATATTATAATGAGAGTAATTTTTAAAAGTATATAGCTGTCTTTTAGAGTAGAGAGTTGAAATATGGGTACTTGTTACCAGAATTTTTTGATCCATATGTTACAAATTACATATATATGTGTATATATATATATTCATAGAGCTATAACAACAGCTAAGAGAAGTTTGGATTTGAAAAATGTTCTAAAACTAAGGCAATTTTATTAGAGGAGATGGGAGTCAGTTGTCAGAAGTACTTACTGTGCTGTTTATGACCATTAGTAATGTCTGCTGATTTGCAAAGCATGTTAAGAGGCTTTGTGCAGAAGCACCAGCTACAGTGATGAACAGGAGTAGGTATTATTGCATTCTGATATTAAATTATACTTTACTGTGTATCTGTAAGGTTGCATGTAATCCAACAATGTAACATTTGCTAAGAAAAAGTACTTTAATGTCTTTTCTAGGCAAGTAAATGGCAGAGCAAGTGTACATTATTCTCAACAGGGAAATTCAAGTATATTTTGCTGCTACCGATGAAGAGATTAAATAAAGGAAATCCAATTTAATATATCAGTGCTCTAGCACTAACCTGTAGAGAAAACAGAATCTTGAAATAATATTCATCACTGTCTCCAGGAATGTGGGCTTGCCAAATTTAAGGTAGTCAAAATATCTTGTCCTTTTTCATTAAAAAAAAAAAGTTACATGCTAAATTATTTATTAAACAATTGCACTTTGAATTATGGAGAATCGGTGCAGTAAGAATGGTTTTTTTTGCCACTCAGGACAGTAAAACTGCTTGAGCACTTAGGAGGTATCAAATGATATAAATAAATATTAACAGATATGTAATCAAAACCTCTCAGCAGCAAAATATACTTGAATTTCCCTGTTGAGAATAATGTACTATTATGTTAATATCTTACAAAAGGAAAAGCTTCAGAGAGTTTCAACAGAGAGCCATGTTGCCCAGATAGTAATGGTAGAGTCAAGATTCAAAGCTCTGTCTGCCCAACTTCTAGGCCAATTAATGCCTTTACTACATTTCTGTACTTATTTGTGCCATAAACTTTTGTTTTCTCCATCTAGCACTTTTTATATAATAATTATTTTTCCTTTGTGGTACTGGTGATTAAACTCAGGGGCATTCTACCTCTGAGCTATACTCCCAGCCCTTTTTAATTTTTATTTTGAAACAGGGTCACACTACGTTGTTGGGAGGACATATTATAAGTCAAAATTTCAAATGATTCTCTTCTATAGTTTAAAATAAGATTGTAGTAAGTAAAATAGAATGGTTTTAACTTGGAAGACTCCTTTTAATATTTTAATATTGTTTTATCAAACTTTTTGTTCACAATGTCAAAAATAAGGGCAGAGGGGAAAAAGAAATATAGCTAGTTTTCATTTTTGCCTTTAAAGGTCATAAGTAACACTGCAGGATTTTCTTACATAAAAGTATGTGTTTCTACATATATGTGCACATATATTTAAATTGAAGTTAGTGAATAGATCTATCTAAATATTTTAATAATTTATTCATAGTTGAAGAAGCTGCATATTAGAAAGAAATATATTGAATTTAGATTGTATTTCATTTGAAAAATAATCATTTAAAATTTACTTCTTCCATTAAATGTCATGCAGGTAAATTAATTTAAAAATGATTTGGAAATGTGCTTGCTCATCTCTAGCTATTGATTTTGCAAAGTGTTCAGCTGTCCTAGATATGTAAAGACATTTTAAATTAGATGACTAATTTCCTGGCTAATGAATATAGTTCAACTTACTCCCACAAAAAGCAAAAATTACGGAACCATGCTAGGTGTCTTTCATCAGT
Source organism: Graphiurus murinus (assembly GCA_004027655.1). NCBI lineage: Eukaryota > Metazoa > Chordata > Mammalia > Rodentia > Gliridae > Graphiurus > Graphiurus murinus. Next base: position 34,307 of record PVLC010001107.1, on the reverse strand, counting down.
TGAATGGGTTAAAAAAAAAAAAAGATATCAATACACAATAGAATTTTACTCATCCATAAAGAAAAAAAAAAAACTATGACATTTGCAGGAAAATTGATGAAATTAGAGAATATTAGGCTAAGTGACATCAGCCAGTCTCAGAAAGTCAAGGGCTGTATTTTTCCCCTCAGATGTAGAAACTAGAGAGAAAATAGGAACAAAAGGGACTAAGGATAAAAAAGGAGAAAGACTATAAAGGAAAGATATTGGGAGCAGGGGTTGGGGGAGGAAGCTTAATGAAGGAAATATTTGCAATAATGCTATGTCCATGTGTGAAGGTATCACTACCAAGCTAACAGGTATGGGTTGGGGTGGGAGGAGGGGTGGAATCTGGAGGGAATCATGCCAAGTGTTATGTGAATGTATGTCTATATCACACTGAACTTCACTATGATGTATAATTATACCAATAAAAGTAAATTTTAAAAACAAAAATCTCATCAAAATAATCTCTATGATAAAACCATAAGTTTGTTGTTCTTTATTAACTTAGTATTTCTTTACAACTTAATAAGGAATTATATGCAGCTTGGCTGTGGTGATGGCTAATGAAAAAACAGCAGAAATGAATTTATATGGACATTTTATTGCCATTTCCCACATATGCTATGTAACATTTATGTCCAGGCTATTAAATATTCACCTTACCTAAACCTTCTGGAAGATGCAGTAAATGTTTTTCTCACCAATTTCTTACACAGAGCTGGAACTGCAAGCTTAAGTCAAGAACGTGATCTCTACTACAAAAGAAACAGTATGATTCTTTTCACACCCCTGCCACAGGCAATTATGGTTATATTTAATTCCTGAATATGCACTTCTTTCAACTCTTATTCACAATATCAGAGGAGAAAAGTAAGTACTTTGTGTCAAAATACAGTATCTATATTTTTAATGGTCTTTCTTTGGCTTCCACACACAACATTTAATTAATAAATGTGTATTTTATAATGGTGTATAATGATTTTCTAATTGGCACTAAAATCCAAATAGATGTATATGTAAGAGATTAGTATTTGAAATTTTTATTGTATTTTAACTTTTATCATTTTTAATGCTACAATTTCAAACTTTTTAAGTTAAATGTGTCTCTATATAATTTGCTTTGCATTTCACAAACATAGCAAAAGAGAAAGGCTTATTTACTTTTGTTTTTCACAAAATCCATCTTTGATCTCATCAGATCTAATTATAGATGAAAAATGTGAAGAAAAGTTCTTACCAAGGGAATTCTTTGGCTCAATTTACTACCTGATTGGACTCTATTCTTCTCAATCTATTCATTCCCATCCCTCATTTCCATATGTCTATGAAGAATAACTAGATATGCTTCTTCCTTTTTCTTTACCTGTATCTTGAATCAGCAAATAATTCTTCTCCTCAAATAGTCCATTGTATTTATTCTTATTCCTTAACTATATAGTTTTCCACAATATTTATTATAATTTGCTTATATTTAAATAGGTCAAAGATAATATTAAAAAGTTTTATGTCATTAGTAAGTTCTTCAAAACATACAAATACTGAATATTTAATGCAGGGTACAGCATGGACAACTTTTCTTTCTTCTTTTATCCCCTACACAAAGGATTGGTTATATCCAAAGTCTTACCTAAATTCTCTCCTTGTTTTACATTCTGTTGATGCCATACCTTACTTAACAGAGCCTCTGCCATTCAATTTGCTTCACACAGGAATTGTCAAGTGACTCTAAGGTTAAAGTCATTTCTTATGAGGTGTGGACCAAAAAAGATACTCCTCTGACCACTACCAGAAAGAATTTCCAAAAGAGGTTATAGTCACAGTATCATACAATAATGACACCAAAATATATTTATGGCTAAAAGAAAGATAAGTGTTCATTGAAATTTAAAATATTTGCTTATTTTCTTGTTCTTTTTCGGTAGAACAAAACATTCAACATCTTTATATTACCTCTATGAACTTCAGAGTTTGAAGAAAAAGGAATACTAGGAAAATTCTATAGAAGTAGCACAATGTTGTTCATTAATAGCAAATTGTTTAATGATTGACAAGTATTTAACTAGTTGACTATTGCTCTAAAAATGAGTTTAATTTATATACTTTGTTGTTACTTTCTTCCTAAAATTCAAAAGACTCTAAAGTGGGCATACATTTATTAAATGGTAAAGTGAAGTTTTAGAATATAGCAGTCCAAAACATCATCTCAAAAAACTATACCATTTATTAAATGGTAAAGTGAAGTTTTAGAATATAGCAGTCCAAAACATCATCTCAAAAAACAAATAAAACCCTGGGATTAATAAAAGGATGGGGTTTAAATATACCCATACTGTTAACATGTGCTAGACATTACACTGGAAATATTAATTGCTCTGTAACTTTTGATTCTCTCTGAACTCTAGAGTTAAAGAGGAGAGAATTGATAATAACATAGATGGTACTATGAAATATGAGGATATTTTAGATAAACCCTCCTTCAAGCAGGAATCCCCTTCCTGTTAATAGGAAATGAAATAATTAATGAGATACCGTCAATTAGAGAAAGCTGATTCTAAGCAGGGATCAAAGATGCTGATGGGTCCTGGGAACTGAGTGTTCTTTTGGAACCAGATAAACCAGACGATAGTGACTTTAGTGACTTTGTGTAGTATATTTAAAGAAAATATTTCACATAGAACTAATAAAGATTTAATCTTAAGCATTTATGTGTTGAAAATTATATAATAATAAAGTGAACATTTTGTAATTAATGAGGAATCTGAATTAAAAGAGGAAACTGCTTAATATAATTGTTGCAGTAGGCAGATCTGTGGTTTCCAAAGTTATCCACACCCTAATCCCTGAATTCTGTGAATATATTGCCTTATACAGCAAAAGAGACTTTTCACATATTTTTAATTAAAATTTGGTTATCCTGGATTATGAAGGTGGGCCTAAGGTCACTACAAGAGTCCTCCTAAAAGAGGGGAAGAAAGATCAGAATCAAAGAGGATCTGGTAAGGGAAGTGGAGTGAGAGAGAGATAGATCCTACCATTACACTACACTATCATTGGCTTCGAAGATGGAAATGCCTATGATCATGGGATGTGAGTTGCCTTTAGAAACTAGAAAATTCAAGTAAATGTGCTCTCTCCTAGAGCCTCCAGAAAGAATACAGTAATCTCCAGAACTATAAAATAACTTTTAAATTGCTTTTTTAATAATATAAAATATCAATATATTATGTAAATATATTAATATGATGTATGTTATATGTAAATATAAGTAAATCTAATATCTATATATTAATATATTATGTAAATATATTAATATAATTATTATATTTAATTACACTAATTAAATATTAAAACAGTATTTAATAATAAAATATTGTTTTAATCTACCAAACTTGTGATTATTTGTCACAGCAGCTACAGGAAACTAGCACAATTGTCTATACAAGAAAAGTTCTGATATATGCTTTCTTATATACATATATATGCAAACATACAGCCATGGACTCCATTAGATTAGGACAACTGCATAATTGAATAATGCTAGTTACCAGTTCTTTTGTGAAAAATAGCTAAGGCAAATCACTGAATGTTCTTTGTCTATTGTCATTAGGTGTGCAGAAGTAAAAGAAAAATCTCTTTGATTTTCATCAATAGAGCATTCTGTTCTGTTTCCGTCACCTGGTCACTAATTTGTAAAACTAACTAATAATAAAACCTTTAAATTGTGCAGCTCCTAAGCAGTGAATCAAACATCTAGTTCTCTAGATATGCAGTAGACTTTAGAGTCTACCAAGCTACAGTTCATGTTTGATCTCTCCTTCTAACCCTGGAATTTAACACAGATTATGACCTTGAGAAAGGTCTCATTGAGTTTTTCTAATTCAGTAACACAAGGTAATAAGAATTAAGAAAGTGGTATTTCTTATACAGTGTTTGTTCAATTATTCAGAGTATGTTCTATGTTTTTGTGTGTCTACAACTATATGAATAGGTATGCAGTTATGTGTGTGTGTATGTGTACTCCTGCATGCAGTAACTATCAGCCAATGAAGTTTGTAGGCTTTTTTTTTTCTATAGCAATAAAGATGTTCTTGCTTTATGACAATATTTCTCATTTGTTTGATGCCTAACCAGAAATATAAGTGAAGCTTATATTCATTATTTACAGAAAAGTAAAGCAAATTATTCTTCACCCAAATCTTGCTTACACAGCAACCAGAATAACGTACTCCTGTCAATGCTTACTATATATCATATGACATATGATGATGATATAACAAAATTTTTCTTTTAGTTACTTTTTACCAAAGTGTTTATGAACAGAGTCAAAGACTAAATGTACATTTGCAAGTGAAAAATAATCACATGGATTACAAAAATTGATTAATTACAAAAATTATTAGACCCATTCAGCAAAATGTATATTCTAATTCACACTAAATCCATAAGCACAAATGACTGCATTAATAAGAACACCTGGTGGTAAACTATGCATGATCATAGTCTCGTAATCTGGCTGCCCAAATGACTCTAAAGTGAAATGTAACAACTGAAATTAGCATTCTCTTCTGAGTGCTCAATATCTCATTGCAATCTAGAGCAAACAATGAAACCTCAAGGTCTTCCCACTGCTAGCAACTGAGAGGAGTTAGACTCAATCTGATGCAACAGTTGCATTTGTAGCTCATCACTTCTCCCTTTCTAAGAACGACCCCATTGCTGTGTCTTTTCCCCCATTAAAATTGCAAGTCTTGCCTCTCTCTTCTGTCTCCAGCAATACGCAAGTAATTAATCAAACCCCAAGGAACAGTTAAAAGAAGTCTGTTTGCAAGCCTGTGTCTGTAGTATAATTATATGTCCTCCCTATTCTGCCATTTTTCTCAGGCCCTACATACTCCCATACATGTGAGGATACTAACAGCCATCATGAAGAAGCAGGGACACGTTTCTGAATGAATTCCAAAACATTATGTTCTCCTAGGACTCTTCTAGCTTTACTGTCTTTCTTGAAATTCTGATTCATTTCTCTTTATATTAGTGCTTCATATATATATATATATATATATATATTTTTTTTTTTTTTTCTGGTACTGGGGATTGAACTCAGGGGCATTCTACCTCCGAGCTGTACCCCTAGCCCTATTTTTTATTCTTTATTTTGAAACAGGATCTTACTAAGTTGCAGAGTGCCTCACTAGGTAGCTGAGGCTGGCCGAGAACCCGGATCCTCCGGTCTCAGCCTCCCGAACGCTTGCTTCCTATATTTTTAAATATATCATAATAAATCATTTTTTACATCTCATAGCCTCTCCTGAGCCACAATATCCTGGAGAAAAATAATAAGGAAGGAAAGGATTCAGGCTGATGTTGCTATTTCTGCATGTATTTAAATCAGATTTTTAATAAGGTGTTATCCAAATAGCTTGATACAAATCTAAAGCCATTAAAATGGTGAAAAAATAATGCTTTTTTTCAAAGAGACCAAAGTAAAATAAGAGAGGATTTTATCATTGTAATCTAGATTGAGAATTGTTTCAGCTAGCATATATGTAGATGTTTGGGAGTGGGAAAGAAAGAGAAAATGGCAAATAGTTTATTACATCTAAACACTGAAATGTGGGTTTGATTGATGAACATTTCCCACAAACCTGTAGTCAAAGTCTGTGAAAATAAACTGAAGAGTCAGGTGGCTCACATCACACCAGGTCCTGTCCCTACCCCCACCTCACACCTTTATGTGGCAATTTAGCGTTTCTTTATTTCTTCACCCAGTTAGTTTTCTTTATTTTTACCAGAATTGAAATAAAGTTAATTAACAAAGTTTTTTATTTACAAAAGCCAAAGCACATTATATGTAGCACTCCATGGAGAGGCAAAATAGTAAACTCTTGTTACTACTTATATCTTGAAATGACCTCCAAACATATTTAGAGAAAATGATATTCTTAAAAATTCAATTAAAAGTTTTCTACTTTAAGAGCAATATAACCAGGTGCATTGGTGCATGCCAATAATCCCAGTTATTTGGAAATTGAGATAAAAGTATTGCAGATTTGGTAACCACAAAAAAATAAAACATGCTGGCAGTGTAGCTCGAAGGTATAATGTCCCTGGGTACAACCTCCAGTACCACACACACAAAAAGAGTAGTACTTATTTCTCTACACAGTTCCATATGCATCTAGATATGTTATACAACTCAAAGATACTAAATGTTTTTTCAAATTCTGTAAGAAATTAAATGTTAAGCCGGGCGTGGTGGCGCACGCTTATAATCCCAGCATTCGGGAGGCTGAGACCGGAGGATCCGGGTTCACAGCCAGCCTCAGCTACCTAGTGAGGCCCTCCGCAACTTAGTGAGACTCGGTTTTAAAATAAAGAAAAAAAAAAAATAGGGCTGAGGGTGTAGCTCGGAGGTAGAATGCCCCTGAGTTCAATCCCTAGTGCCACAAAAAAAAAAAAAAAAAAAAAGAAATTATATGTTAAACAGATTCTCAGTCTCAGGTTTGTATCTCTCCCTTTTCTACTATATAAGAAAATTTTCAATATCAGTGGAAACATCTTGCCACCCTGAATATGAAACTATCACTTTAAAATACTTAACTTTCATCAAATTTGTCCCTTACATACTGTCCAACTGCTCCTTTTGGAACACATATTAGAAACCCATGGTCAATTCTATAGTAGGATTTCCAAAAGAATTGTCAAGAGGGTATAGTGGCTTCTGGCACAGCTTGGGGTCTCCCTGAGATCCAGAAAATGTAGTTGACAAGAATCCTGTTCTAACTCCCTTACTAGATCAAGAATCTACCATTCCCATAGAGTAACTTAAGACAAATTCTTGCAATACTAAGAACCATTGGGAAAGAAAACTGGACTGCCTGGTTTAGTAGAAGAATATCCTATTCCAGGTTGCAGTCCACATTTGGACAATTGCTGGGAAAACTCCACTTGGATGATGTAAAGTGAAGGAAGAGAAGTAAGACTATGGCTGAAGATATTTCCACAGAGATCAAAGGTGGTTTACTAGCTTTTCTCTATAGTTCTTTAGTTTGCTCAGTCTTTTCACTCCATTTACTAGGAAAAATATTCTGGGGATATGACATCATGAAATCTGTTCTAAGCCTGACTCATTTCTAAAAAGTTTTCTTGAAGTCTAGATTAAAAAGACTCATGGAGCTAACTGTTTATTATATGTGGGCTCATTCAGCTGAAGAGTAAACATCTTCTCTAGAATGGCATTTATCCACAATAACTATAAAAGCCAGACATAATTGCCATTTCTGCCTTACCTGTTAGGGAAATAGGTGCAAAAGGATCATTGTTAAGTGTCTTCATGGCCTTGTGTGGAATCACTGCTCCTTCCAAGACTACATGGAATTCATGGACAATGCATTCTGGTTTTACTTATTGGGAAAATGTCAATACCAACATCTAAAGGTCCTAGAGATACATGGGGCCAGGTCAACTGAAAAATGACTTCATGAACTGAACTTGTAGTTTGGTAGAAAAGTAGAAACTGAGTGACTCTGAGACAGTACAAGAGAAAGGATGCACAGAAGCTTAGAGGAGAAGTCTTGTAGATACTCTTGGATTTAAGAAATGGTTTGGAATTTCAGAGCTCTGTCCCAGAAAAGGTCATTGTAACATGACTTCCTATTCTCACACTTGCAGTTTCTCAGGAACAACTCAGGCAAAGAAATCTACATGTATTAATTCCAACACTTCTGGAAAGAAGTGTTCTCTAGTGGACAAGACCTTAATGCAGAGGGGATGAAAGTTATAGTCAGATCCAGCAGAGATGTTCTAACTGAAATAGTAATTATTTGGAGAAAATTTTGACTTTTTCAAAATATAGTAAAGTTACTATTGGCTAGTAACTCATAGAAGAGAACCTTCTGAAAAACCCTCATAGGAGAGTTGAAGAACTCCAAGAGTTATGGAGAACATACAAGATTTACAAAGGGGCAAAGAAGTCACATGTAAGACAATAAAGACCCATAGGGAATAAGGCAAAATAGAGAGCTTGTGCCTGCCAAGAAGCTTTTTATCTTGTCCAGCAGATTGTCATCCTGACAGAGTCCAGACATCTAGGATTTGCAGATTTTTCTGACTTTTTCAAAAGAGGAAATCTAAATCTGATGTGAAAATTTCTATATTGTCTTTAAAATAATGATTACTTATTCAAGTTTAAAAATAAACAAATCAATGCTATTATTTCTCTAGCTCTGTGCAGGAGAAATGAAACCTCTTTACAAGATGAGCATTGAACAAAGGTTGTCATTTTGCTATCTTGGTCCTGTTGAGAAAGATTGTTACCTTCACTCAGGAGAGGGAAACTTATTCTGTCAGTACAAATTTAGCAGCCCCCTAGGTAATCTCAGTTCTGACTTTGTGTTTTCATTGTGCAGTATCCTCTGCTAAGAACCAGTAGTATGCATTCCCATTCTTGTTTATATCCTGATTTCCTTTGGGACAATTGCTTAATTCATATTGTATTTCTATAGTCATGAAGGGAGAATAAATCAAGCCATTTTAGCCTCATCCTAGGAAAAAAAGTTTCCACCAGATTGTGTACTTTTATCATCACCCCTGTGTAGCATGTTACCTAAATCTAGTTAATTCTAGTTAATTGGATTTCTCTCCTGATTTTATGGTGAGATACAGAATGTTCCCTGAAGAGCTCAGGGTTGATATATTTAAGTCAGGAGAGTTGTAATCTCATCAGTAGATAAACGCATTACAATGTTGCTAACCAGGCTGGTGAGGTGTGGCTGAAGGTGCGTCCCTTGGGATGTGGCCTTAGGGATTATACTTGTGTCTTTTATTCCCCTTGCTTTCATGCTCTCTCTTGCTTCTGGCCTCCATGATGTGAGAACAGAGCCTGCTCTCTCCTTCTCTCTGCTTCCCACTGCCATTTTCTGAAATACACTGACACCAGGCTAGCATAGACTGAACCTAGAATCAAAAAAAAAAAAAGGTGAAAAAATAAATCATATCATTTGCAGGAAAATGGATGGAACTCAAGAATAATCCTTTGCTCATACATGAAGTTATCTGTAGCAATATAAATATTATCTATAGGAGAGGAGGGAAGGGACATGGAAAGAAACACACAACAAATGCTGTGTGCATGTATGTTTCTATCATCCTAAACCTCATTATGATGCATAATTATAATGCACCGATTTAAACAAAAAGAAATATCTGTGTTGTATTTTTGACAAGGATGATATTCCTAAACAGAATTAAATTAGCCTCTACCAAGCACTTCACACAGTGCTACATCCCTAGCCAGGGCTCATATATCGAAGCAATAAAAGAGGAACAGGTGGGTCAAGAAGATAATGTGGGCTGGAGGACATCTCACATCTTGCTATCTCTGGCTTTTTGTTCTTCATGGGTCACTGTGGTCTCTGCATGACTCAGTGTCAACCATTCAATAAGCCTCATGAGGAGTAGGCAAATAGTGATTAAACTATGGCTTTGCAGAAAGAGTAATTTGAGTTCATATTGTGGTTATGACACTTACTAGCTTTGAAAGACAGTAAGTTTTTTCACCTATGAAGCCATTCTTCTCACCTTTAAAGGAAGAAAATAATGACCATCTCAACTATGTTCTCTGAGACCCAGATGGCATGTCCATAAAATATTAAGATAGAGTCTAGAAAATGGCAAGGAAAAATAAAAGAATTTTCTGTGGCATGTAAGCTTCATGATATTGGTAGCTCATATAAAGAAGATAGGAACAAAACTAAAAGCCAAAGCCTCTATGAAAATTTCAATATCTTTCATGAGCTCACTCTACTAAGATCATCCTAATAATCATTAAGATTATGGAATAAGGCTAATGTTATTTAAAGTAACACTCTTGTGCAGCAAGAAAAGATTATATGTGGTACTCAAGTATTTGTTTCTCAGGTCTATTCACAGGGTATTATTTTATGTTGATTTAACAACCTCTGTTTTTTTTTAAAAATAAAGGACTCTCATACTTAAAATGCCATGCCTCATATGTTAGTCAGATTTTCACTGTTCTGACCAAAATACCTGGTAAGAACAACTTAGAAGGGAAAGCTTCATTTGGCTCACAGCTTTAGAGGTTCAGTCCATGGTCAGCTGTCTCTAACACCAAAACATTGTAGTGGTGGGGAACGGCAGAGAAAGGTTGCTCAGCACATGGATGCTGGGAAATAGGAGGGCAGGGACAAAACTATGCCCCCAGTGACATACTTCCTCCAGTCATACCCCACCACTGAACCTTGATGCATTGGGGACCAGGATTTTAACACATGAATCTTAGGGGGGACATTACAGATGCAAAGCATGACAGCTTTCACTGATAAGTTTTTTATTTCTTTTTTTAATTTTTTAGCATGGAATTTTATACATTTCTTGGGTACAACAGGGTTAATTGCACATTTTTGTTGGGTACAAACTAGTACAGGTAAAGACATCCATGCACATATTTCTCATTAACCCTTCCCCAATCACTGATAAGTTTTGTTGAAGAGACTGTACCAAAGTAGTATTTCTAAAATTTAGCTATATAGTAGTATCTCTTAGAAACTGCTTCAAAATACTGATCCTTATGAAACATCCCAGTCATTCAAATCAATATCTCTGGTGGTAAGATCCTGGAATTGGAATTTTTTTAAAGCTTCTAAAGTGACTAAAGTTTTCATCCTGAATTAATCTCTATCCTAAGAAAAAATGTTTTCTCAAATATCACATAAGAAGAAAAGAATTCAGAAATGACTGAAAAATTAAAACAAAATCATAAAAATAATGTTATTGTATTTAATATCTTAGGTCTGAAAACAGTAGAACAAGAGATAGAAAAGCTGTTATAAATGGAAAGCATCATTATCATGTGAGTCATGGATATTCTGTGAATGCCTGTAATGGACAGGCTATAATGATATGCTTTAATGCTGAAATACAATGAAGCTTCTCTGTAAAACATAGGTATGACTTTGATTCAGTAATAATTTATAGCTTCACCTCTATTTGAAAATCAAATCTGCCTAAATATTCATAATTCCAATCTTTTCTCTTCAGCTACGCCAGCTTTTCCCAATTCTAGCACCATGGACAGTTGGGCAGCATAGTTCTTTGTTGTGGAGGGCTGCCTTGTGCATTCCAGGATGTTTGGCAGCATCCTTGTCTTCTATCAATTAGATGTCAACACCACTAGCTTTTCAATTCTGACAACCAAAAATGTCTCTAGACATGACCATATGTTCCCTGAGGGCAAAATACCCCTGATCGAAAACCACAGTGTTAAATGGTCTTCACACATGAAACTCCTACCAGTTTTCTGCCCATTTAAACACATATTCTAAACTCAAACTGAAAAATGAGGAAATAAGACTTATTTCAACATAAACAATGTTGGTTTAAGGAAAAAAAAATGGAGAAATTTTAAGAGACTACCAGAATCAAGCTGTTATACGAAGTATGATTTTGGACTGCATAAAATGCTTGATATTGAATCTCTGGGCAAGGTGTGTATAAATTTCAGGATAAAAAAAAGATCTAGGGTATGTGTGTACCTGTTGCATATGCATATATACAAGCACCCATGCACACATATAAGAAATGATGAGTCCACTCCAACCTTCATTTCCTTTCCACTCTCACAGGCTTCTTTTCTGCCTTTCTCCATCTCTTATGTGAGCATTTCATTTTCCATAGTGAGAATTCTGACTCCCCAAAATATCACCATATAACCATATTTATTTATTTGCTTAGTCCTTACACATCCTAGATTCAGAATTGCTTTGCCCACACCATTAAACAAACAATTGAGCAAATAAATAAACAAAACTACTTAAAAAGTGCTCAGTATCCTTTGCAGTTTTTTGTTTTTTGTTTGCTTGTTTCATTAACATGCCAAAAAAGATGTAAATATGGAGCTGTTAATATTGCTTGGTCCCAGGTTTGATCTCCCATACCATAAATGCATGCATCCATGAATGAATGAATGAATGAATGGCAAGTTGAAATGTATTTTTAACACTTGAATTATAGTTTTTTATTTTCATTTTCTTTCCAGTTGTTTAAGAATTGTTTAAAATTTAGTTACATTTATTTCCGTTCTCTTTCCATTATAGACTTTCCCCTCCAAAAAAATAAATAAATAAAAAATAAAAAATAATATCTAATACAAATTTACTTTTACTATGAATAACCTCTTACAATGTAAACAAATTTACTATTAATAACCTCTTACCATGTAAACCATTTTAATCAAACCATTGATCCTAATTTGTTTTAATATGGCAAAATATGTAACCTCTTTAACCTCTTATATTAAAGGTATAGTTTTTAAGTCAGATGTAGTGGTACATGCTTGTAATTCCAGTACTTAAGAGGCTGAGACAGGAAGATTACAGGTTTGTAGCCAGCCTCTGTTACTTAGGGAGACCCTTTGCAACTTAGTAAGATCCTGTTTCAAAAAAGACAAAGTAGGACTGGGGGTGTTTCTAGGCGTTAGAATGTCCCTAGGTTCAATCCTCAGTATGGAAAAAAAAAATAAGAGGTTTTAGTTTCAGATATAAGAAATGATTTTCTTTCTTGCCATTGAACATTTTGACTATGTGGATCAAGAGGATCCTTAACTGACTATTCAATAAAATATTCAATTAAATATGGTCTTCTGAATTCTCTTCTTTCTGAATAGAAGCATTTTACAGAGACTATGCTTTTCAATGAGGCCACATGGGGTCTGACCCGGGAATGTTTGCTGACAGGCTCAGGGTCTCACTGGCCTCACTGGTTCTCCTAATTCAAAAACTATTCATAGTGCAAAGTTAATTAAACTGGTAACATATTATAAATGCAGCTGTTGTAGATTTTCTGAATCTATCATGAATGTCAGTGTGGTAAATTGTAAAAAGTCCCAGATTTAACATTTGACAGTCTTGGATTAAATCTCTGTCAACAGATTTTAGAAAATGTCCATTCTCTAATTTATAAAATTGGGGTCATTGTAAATATCAGACAAAATGTATGCATCTTTTTCTTATTTTCTTACTCATGTGGATGTACATATCTCTAGTAGACAGTCACTGGTGCAATCTTTTTCCTTCCCATCATCATTTACTTAGTCTTAGTCTCTCATTGCCAAATTTTTAGGCCAAAAAAAAAAAAAAATGCTTTTAGACTGGGCCTTGGTAAATCTGTCTTCATGTATAAATAGTTACAACTATTATATTATGTCCTGTGCTTGTACAACATAATGGACTTTTCACTATCAATCCAATATTTAATTTCTATAAATCATATAATTAGGACTAAGGAAAACCCACTTAGTTTTCTCCATGGGCCCTCTGTTCACCATGATGTCTAACTGTGAGGTCATCACTTCCCTTCAGGTCCAGTTGCAAGTTCTAGCAATAAGAATATGTCATTTGCAAGAAAATAAATGGAATTAGATAATATTATGTTAAGTGCAATCAGCCAGTCTCAGTCAAAGCTTGAACATTTTCTCTCATATGTGGAAGCTGGAGAGAAAAATAGGAAACAGAAGGGACTTTAGATAATGAAGAAGACTGACCAGTAGAATAGTGAAAGGAGAGAGGGGGCAAAGTTTGGACGAGGGAAAGGAAGAACTGATGAAAGAAACAATTCAAATCTTGCTATACTCACGTATAAAGGTATCACTACCAGTCTCAGTGTTCTGTATTGGAAGGGATTGGTAGCAAGGTGGGACCTAAATGGAAGTACACCAAGACCTGCATGCTAGTGTTTGACTTTGAACCTCACTATGATGTATAATTAAAATGCACCAATATGAAGTATTATTTTCTAAAAAGAATATGTTCTATTACTCAGATATTGTCTACACTTAATCTTCTCAAAAGCATTATTTCCTTTCTTGGCACTGATAAAACCTGAATGTGCCATCCAGGTTACTGATACTGCCGCTAATCTGGCAACATAATCCTGACTCCAGCATGTCATACACAAAACAACATCTGCAGGTTCTAGAATCCTGAGGTGGAGATTTCCCATACGTAACAGAAGGCCCTGAACACCCTCATCTCAAATGGAGCACTACAGAAACACAGCAGCCACCTCCAGCCAAACCAGGGCTTACACAACAGACTCAGATCATGACCAGCCCCTCAGTAACATTCAGAACTTTGCTTCCCTAATCTTTGGGTTGAAATGACTTACTATATTTCTTCCATCCCTCTTTCTCAGCTACATTCTTTTAGATGGGGGGGGGTCCCTGTTTGATAGAAATAAAAATAAAACTCCTACTCAGTGTTCAGTATTTGGTCTCTGTAGTCTTTATTTTTATTTGTTAACACACTTCTATATGCTAAAGGCTGTTTACTCTTATATATACTCTAAATCCCCTTGAACTAAAGACTTTTTCTTGGCCTTCATATTCAGCTCCCACAAAGAGCAAATCAAACCCAGAAATGCCAACGAATAATATTTCTGAAATCTGCCTTCAATCTGTAACAGACAGGATGGTAATGATAAATACATCAGCTTTCACCTCCTCACCTCTGAAGTCTATTTTATACTGTCTCCCAGATTGTGCCAACAGGATCGAGTCCTGATTGCCTTCTTTCCCTTTCATGTCTCTTGTCCTACCTGCCCATTCATGTTCCTCAGATATGAGTTTCCTTTGCTGACAAGCTGCTCACATTTAAAACTTCTTCTCAAAGTCTTTTTTAGGAAAATCCAAACCAAGACAATTGTCTTTTCACAGGTTTTTCTAAAGAATGAGGTAAAAGTATCTGGAACTTCACTAGCCTGTCTGAATTTAGCTCTCAATCTTAGTGACAATTTACAACAGAAAGTTAAAAGTGTATCCTAAGAATAATTGTTTTCTTTGTTTCTTTCTTTCTTTGTTTTTTGGTACTAGGGATTGGACCTGGAACATTCTGCCTCCAAGCTATGCCCCTAGCCCTTTTTATTTAGTTTTTGCTTTGTTTTGCTTTTGAATCAGGGTCTTGCAACTCCATTCCTTTTAATTTTTGAAATAACTAAGTTGCTGAGAGTCTTGCTATGTTGCTGAGGCTGTCCTTGAACCTATGATTCTTCTGTCTCCACCTCCCCAGTACTGAGATTACAGGCATGCACCACCACACTCAGCGGGTATTATTGATAACCCAGACACTTAGAAATCTAATTACAATGATAGTATGTGATAAATATTCTAAATATTTAAAAGCACCCAATTTGCTACATGAAACCGAACATATAACTATTTTTTTTCCATTTGTATTTGGGAAGGACCTTAGGAAACACAAATAAGAATTTGCTCCACAACTATGTAAATAAAAGTGTTCAACAACTCCATCTTACATAAAGAGCTCTATCCTAGAGTTCAATGCTAATCTAAATTTTCAGAAGCAGAAAATTGTTGTAGTTTTCAAAAAACACTCTTCTAGCATCATACTCTCATATTGACACTCCAGTTTTAAATATTTTTTACTGAAAGGTAATAAAACTTACTCCTCTTTAGTTTTCCAATATCTTGCAGGCTTCAGTCTGTTTGAGAAAATTGTTAAGCATAAACAAATTGAATAGAAATGGTTTCTAGAAAACCTGTGATCACAATTGGCTCTACTGATAACTCTGGGGTCACTAAAGTAAAATAACAGATGAGTTTTGATTGGCTAATTTTGAAGCCAATCACCAATTAATGAGTGAATAGACTTCATATTTAAAATCAGAAGGATTTAAAATAAAATATGAAGGTTAATAATGCAATTGAACAGTGCAGTGATCTGTGAAACATTGTGAATAAGGATAATATGTAGTTTCAGAAAATCAGATTCTGAAGGTTTGCAAAGATAATTTTACTAGATCTCATTTTAGTTAAATTTAGTGGGTTAGTGGAGTTAATTATGTAACGTTGAAAGTGATTCCAGTAAATTGAAATGAAGTAAAGAGTTTTGCATAAATACACAATTAATGCATATTTGCAAATCATTAAGTACATCATTGCTTTATTTATAAAATGAAATGAACTTGTTATAAACTCATAGTGGGAAAACACATGCACACATCATATTAGTCTATTTTGGAGAGAGAAATCTTGTAATGATATGAGAAATGTCTGAATATATTATAAATATTACTCATAATGAGGAGGCTAGTTCTATAGGGCATTAGCATGTAACACACCATGCTATCAAACCATAAATGTATTTTACCTAATTATATCTACATTTTTCAATAACTTCGCCTCCAGAAATATATACATTGTTTATACCTTGATTTTCACAATGTTTGTGTTTAACTCCATTAGTTTTTAATAGGTTATTAATTTCATCAGATAGAAGAATGCTTGGTTAGGGAGGCAGAAATTCTTGATCTGTTACTATGGCTACAACCTGGCATGTTTCATTTCACTTAGCAATGCAGATATCACTAAATATTCATAAATACTTTTAAGAATATCTGAAGTTAAAGACAGATTGTTTTTCTTTGAATTACTAGAACTACCTAAGAACAAGTCTAATTCAGTCCTCTAAAGTGACTTGCCATCTCAAACATCATCAATAACATGTTCAAAGAATATACGACCTTTAAGAAAATAAGTATAAAGTAGAGGTTATTACACCTCGAAAAATATAAATCATGATCAAATTAGAGTGAATTCATAAGAAATGTGTCAACACTGTAAGACTGCTAAAATAAATTGAATATATTTTAATTGAATTTATGTCAGGAATAGAATAGACTTTCTGATATTAAATTAAAATATTTTTTTCTGTGCAATGCTAACTGTTACCAACTTAGGATAGAGGAAGTACACTTCATGAGGACATTCAGACCTGTGTTTTCAATTAAGTAAGAAATCACTAGTGGGTCCCTCCTTTTCTCTCTGTTTTTCCAACTCTGCACGTAGGTCTTGTTCAGCCAGCTCTCATCATCTCTATGTGCCCGGGAGAAGATCCCTCCCCCTAACCTCTGAGACCCTGGAGGGCAGCACCAAAACAGCCATCTCAGCATCCTCAGTCCTTGGCCCACAGTCTGTACACAGGCATTTTAGGGAGTTTAAAGCTGAGTCAAAATCATTTTTCCATCACTTTAGAAATGCATGATTTCATAATTCTCCATGTATACTTAAATATTAGGACATAGCCAACTGATGCACACTTATCCTATTAGCATAATAAAGAACTCACTGAAATTAACTCTGAACAGAAAACTATAACCAATTTAATATTTGAAAACCATAATGTAATGAAACTTACTAGTAACTTTGTCTTAAAGTCTGTCTCTTATTTTTAATTTTATCCTAAAATACATAGCTACTTCCTATCCTGCATTCTTTTCTTTACTTTTCATTTTTCTTTTTTTTTTTTTAAGAGGTACATTCAGTGGCACAAGAAGGGCAGGGGTCAAAAGAAAGAAGGGAAGAAAATACATTCCCACATATGGAGTTTATACGAACTTGTATCAACAGTTCAAAACTTTCAGCTTTTCTTTAATAAATATATTTTTACTCCACCTTTGTCTTACGAGTTTAAATAAGCTAGATGCATGGAAGCAATTGGTTCTCCTAAGAATGATGTCATTGTTTATTAACCAGCAAAAACAATGGCATTTTTGTTTTTATCAGGTTATTTTCAATTTGTTAATTATCATTTTTAAGAAATTTTAAATCTAAATTTTTATATTACTGTTATATTATTATATATAATAACTCTTATTATGATGACTATAACCTCTCTGAAATCCAGCTTTATTGCAAACAAAATAAAAATTTATATACATACATGTATACATATATGTCAAATATTATATACTATACACAATATATATAAATAGCTATATATTACTATATATTATACTTACATATATGTATGCTTAATTTTTTACCTCCTCTAAAGCCACAACATACATTGAATATGAATTGATAATGGCTTTAGTTTTTATTTCTGTTTCAACTTTCAGGAAAATATAAGTGTAGGAGAACATTAGGACATTGATATAGCCAATAGACTTTTGTGTGTGTATTTTTGTGTGTGTGTGTGTGTGTGTGTGTGTGTGTGTGTGCTCTAATGTTTTTAACACTTACCAGTAGTTAATAGAGCACTGGTGATTAAATATGAAAAATAATTTTATCCATATTAGCTGAATTTCTCATTCTTATTACTAAAGAGCCACATCAATCATTCTATTAGTGCAAGGGAGTTATATTCTAGAAAATCAAATTTGTTTTGAAGACACAGTAAACAGAATTAAGTGTATTGTTAAATATTCTTTCTTTAATATTCTGTAAGTATAAACTGTTGACATGTGGAGAGAAGAGATGCCACCCTGCAGATCATTCTTGTTGGATGAAGCATGTACTGAAGTATCACTTTCTAACAATTAAGAAATTAGCACTAACAATTATGTGTCATCTCTTCTCTAGAGCTCACAGCATGATTAGTTTATGCCTAATTAAGGGCCTAAATCAGCAAAGAATGTCTGGCTTCAGCCTTAGGGGGAATTCCTGTAGGCTACTTTCTAAGCCTTCTCTAAGTTAGAAGATAATTCAATTTCAAGTGATGATCTCAAAGAAGTCCTTACTATTTCACAATTCAAATAAATCTCTGACTCTCTCTTCTCTTTTTTCTATTTGTCTTTTTGGCTTAGGGAAAAACAAGAAAATGAAAACATATACATAAACACCTTGAAGATGTTTCTTCAAGTTTTTATAGACTTTTTTTCCCCTTTCCAACAGACTATCAGTCTATAATCTCAAATTCCTCAGAAAATCTTCCCAAACTGAAATATTCAAAGCCACACACCATCCTACCACAAAGGGAGAGTTAATATGTAGTTTGATATATTTGAAGTGTTCTATTGATCTTAAACTCAAACATCTTATTTAAAACATTGAAAAAACAACAAAGATTGAAGAGAAAATTACCAGAAAATAAGTGAAACCTATAAATGATACATATATACACACACATAAGCATTTCATATATATATATATTTATATATATATATATATATATTCTGTTAGTGCAAGGGAGCATTTTTACACTCTGTATATGTACACACATACGGTATTTGCACATACACATGTGGAATTTATCATGCCTTATATCCTTACCTGAATTGTATCATAATATTATCTCTATTTTACAGCTGAGGAAACTAGAAACTGAAGCTTAGAAGTGTTTATTAACTTTCATGCACTCATACAGCTAGTAAAATGGCTAAGGCACAAAGTTAAGAAAACAGGACAGACTAATATAAAGTAAATGTCAAAAGAGGGCAAATAAAATTCCTAATTTAAAGTTGCCTTTATGATTAGTTATGCCCTTTCAAAACTAATTTAACCCTAAAGGAATGTCTTATTTAAAAAATATAAAACAAATGGTTCCAACAGTTTATCAAAAATAAGAAAAAGGTTCTTAATGCAATTTTTGTTTTTCTTATAACATTTCTTTGCATGACAAATTTAGAAAATATGGCCAAAAGGAAAACTGTTTTCCCAAAGAGAGAGAGAGAGAGAGAGAGAGAGAGAGAGAGAGAGAGAGAGAGAGAGAAATGAAAAATCCTTATGATATCAATATGGTAAAAAAAAAAAAAAAAGAAACCTCAAAACCTTAATCTTATGGACCTATAAACAGCCCTGCCTATATATTAAAAATTACTTACAAGAAACTTTCCATATTTAATAAAAACTAGTTTTATCTTCCTATGGTTTCCCAGTTCAATCCCCAGTACCAAAACCAGAAATAAAAACAAAACAAGAAAGAAACAAATTATATTCTTTAATTAGAAGGTGAACTTGGGAGAAAAAAATATATATATCTAGGCCATATATTAATCCCAGAGGCCCCCTTCACTTTAAATGTATATATCTGGTTTACCAGAGTATGATTGCATTAGATGCTTCTCCACACATGTGCTTCTCTAAGCAGGAAAGTACTTGGTTTCTTTTTCTCTGAGAAAGTAGAAAACTAAAATGGAGCAGGTTAAAAATCTGAAGATGTACTTATCTCTTCCAGTTACACAAATATCTTCAAACAGTTTTCAGTCACCTTTGAGAGACGGGCTACTGCTGCTGGAAGGGATTACAGAGACAATGTATTATTGATGACAGCTGATGAATCATTTTAATTTTGCCCAGACTTCCAAATACATTTATTATTCAGGAAGCATTGTTAGAAAACATTTCAATAATTTTGAAGATTGATGTATTGAAGCACATACATGTATGTGCATATATATTTATATATTATGTTGACACACATACATGTATATGTATGTATGTATAACACACACATGCGCACACACACACACACACACACACACACGCACGCATGCACGCACGCACGCACGCACTGTTGGTTGTTGGTCATCAGATTTTTGTCATGGGCAGTGTGATCCTCAGATCTCTGTGACCAAAATGGTACATGGCTCAAAACACCCAGAGCATGGTGGCGCACACCTGTAATCCCAATATTTGGGAGGCTGAGACAGGAGGATCACAGGTTCAAGCACAGCCTCATCAACCTAGTGAGACTCTAGCAGCCTAGCAAAACTGTTTCAAAAAAAAAAAAAATTAAAAAGGGCTGAGTGTGTAGCTCAGAGATAGAATATCGCTGGATTCAATCTCCAGTACCAAAACCAACCAACCAAGCAAACAAACAAAAAACCACCCAGAGTTCTGCACATAGGCACTGTATCACCAAAGTATATCACCCATCCAAAGCACACCCATATAAAATCATTAACAAATATTCAGAAAAGTAGAGCTGTAAAAATCAGAATGGATCTAAGAAAATCAGGGATTTGACCTGAAGCAATGCGTATACACTTATATTTTATTGATCTCCCCTTAAAGTGGAATTTTACCTAGAGAATGTAAGGTTTGGATTGGTTTTTGTAGTCATTGCCTGCATACATGCAGAAAACACAAGCAGCAAAAACATATTGCTATATATATTTTATCAACCTCCAACTGTTTCCCGACAAAGAAAAAAAAAAGTTCTCCCAACTTCATTTATGTAATCAATCAATATTATATTATGTTTATTCCATTATCTTTTAAAAATCATTAGGT
Organism: Graphiurus murinus; assembly: GCA_004027655.1. NCBI lineage: Eukaryota > Metazoa > Chordata > Mammalia > Rodentia > Gliridae > Graphiurus > Graphiurus murinus. Next base: position 13,237 of record PVLC010001107.1, on the reverse strand, counting down.
TGACAATAACACTCATGAAAATACTGTTTTCCTGGTATTCATTTTAAAGTACTTACTGCTCAATTTCTGCTTTATATTGATAACCATAAAATAAATGGATTCTTACATCTGAAAAACAGATGAAAAATATCATATTTCAGCTTATTTCATGCAGTTATATGATTAGAAAATATTTCTACACTGTTTTGCCATTTTTATATCTTCTTCAGAAAACATCCTATATTTTTAAACCAGTGCAACAAAGCTTATCTTTGTTCCTCACAAGGTCTGTAATTTTACCCTTCTTTGTTTCCCCTTTCACAATACCTATATTTCTGGCAGGTTTTGCAGAAGGAGGGGGAGTGGAGACAATGGCTTATTTATTTTACTCAGAGCCTTTTACCAAATAAGAAGACCCATAGAATTGACCCTAGGATTAGGTTAGAGGATAACTCCAAAGATGTTTTTAAAAAGAAGTTTTGAAATGCAAATGATCACTGAAAGCATTATTTGTGTTTTAACTGACATATTCTACCCCAGGTCACAGTACCAGTGAAAGAATGGAGGAAGGAAAGAAAAAATGATTAAAACACTTATTTGAGGTTTGCAGGATTAAAATGCACTGTGAATGGCTACCTTTGTTAGATATTTAATATTATTTTTTGTCCTACCTTTTCCCTGTCTGATTTAGAAAGCCCATTGTGGGACTCCAAATAGAAGTCCACTTAATGATAACTTTCTAGTCTGTAGTGTTATTCAATATTCATTTGATTTTAGAGCATTATCTGGCAAACACAACTACTTTATAATTGGCAAATCAATGATTTATGTTGGACCAAAACATTCATCAATTAATAATAAAGAATACTGTCTGCTCTTTTAAAAACAAAATGAACAACAAATAAACATACACAGACCCCCACACATAAACATAAGCCATCAAAATTTGGTCCTTCCCATTTGTCCCTGACAGAGGCTAATTTCTTCTAAGATATTAAAGGAGGATATTAATCCTTATTGAGAAGAATTATGTATTTGTAAATTTTAAAAACAGGTAAAACAGTCCTTGACTAACCTCCTGATCTACTCAGCTATGGGAAAAGATAGTTGCCTCTCCAAATATTATTCTAAGTAAAATTGGAAATATACAAATAAGTCACAAGTCATTTTTCTCAAGCTGTTTATTAATAATTTATAGAACAACACATGTTAATAGATACAGGATGCAAAGTTTTCCATAATATGAATTATTAGAATTTGAGAAAATATTTGGATAAAATTTATTTTGTGGACAATGTATATCTTTAGGAAATAGTAAATATAACTGTAATATGAAATCTCATGAAAAAATAACAATAAATGAAACATGAAACCTTATGTAACAAAATTATATCACTTGGTCAAATACCAATGAATGAATATCTTCGATAAACCATGTTATGGTTGCCTAAAAGCTCATATCCTAATACTCGGAGCTACATAATGGAATATAATAGTAACTTAATCATTTCACTGCCTGATTTTAGTCCCCCCATGAGTAAAAAGAATTGGGTTAAATATAGATGTAATGACCTTGACTTGGGTCATAATTTTTGTCTCCCATTTCTTGTGTCTCTAGTACCTATAACACTATGTAACACACAGTGGATACAATCAAAGTTTTCTATGGTCATTAATAAAGACCCCAAATTAAGAATTGACATTGGAGTTGGTACACATTGAACTGTGTGGGAAGAGTTCTACTAATAACACCAAGGAGATTCAAAAGGACAATCTCACAGAAAGTCTCAGAGCCCCACTCAATACCCCACCACATCCCTGGAGCAAAATTCAGTGTTTACTATTTAGATTTGGTTGAATAATGCAAATATATTTTTCTCTTTAAAGTATGAAATCAGACATTATTTCATATGTTGGAGCCCAGAGGAAGTACAGGCCAGCGATGAGGATATGACCCTGCTCATCCTGCAGAGCTTCAGATGTTCGCTCATCTCGCAGTCACAGATGCATATATAGTTATGTAAGTATAGTTATATAGTTATGTAAGTCACAGATATGTGTATATAGTTATATAGGCAAAATGCAACATGCAGGTGTACATCACACTAGCATGAATATGTGCCATTTTGCCCCAAAACCCATGTAAGGGACAGGTCTATAAAATAAAGCTGCTATTGTGCTCCAAATGGCAACTCCATGTGCTTTCTTCTCTCTGGATATATCTCATCCCTGAAACCTCCCCTTCAACCACAGTTGACCACTGACAGGGCCCTGGACATCATAGTAAATCCTTGTGTCTTTTCCAGAGAGTCCTGAGGTAAAGAACCTGTAGGCATTGTTATTGATGAAAGTGGATCATTCAAGAATAAATATCAAATTTTGTGTCTTTGTGCCATTTAATATCTGTGAACCTTAATTTTCTCATCAGTAACATATTCAACTTCAGAGCTTATTGATAATGTGTTAATTAAGTGTAATACTAACAAGGCTATGTTTGAGAACAACAATTATCACACATTAAGTGCTAACATAGATATTTATTGTATTACTTTAAAACATGAGAGGAGAGCTCTAGAGGTAGCTTGGGGCAGGGACATTTATAGTTTCAAGCTTTCAAGATTTAAGATTCCATGACAGCTGCTGAAGTCTTAAGAATAAATGGGATATGTAAGAAAAACTGTACAATGAGAGAAGCACACTCAGCAACCTAACTTCTCAGGTAATACAAAATTAAAAAGAAAGAAGGAAACTGGGGAGATAAGAAAGATCATGGCAAAGGACAATACATAAGGAATGATGCTACATAGAATTCAAATTAAATTTTTAGTTTGTATTTAGTAGCTTAACTTTGGCAAGTTATTTATTCTCTCTGATTTTCATTTTTCTAATCTATAAGTTGAGGGTGATATATAAATGGTAGACTTACTAAAAAAGTAAAATTTTTATTAAAACATATAGCACATAAATATTACATATATTGGTTATTAATACAGAATTTAGAAGTATACAAGCAAGAAGAAATGAAAAAAAGGAGAAAAGAAGAAAAAGAGAAAGAATAAAGAAAGAAAGAAAAAAAGAGACGAAAGAAGGAAAGAGGAAAAATTCAAGTAAAAAGGAAGGAAAAGAGGGAAGAAAAATAAAGCAAGAAAGGAAGAAGAAGAGGAGGAGGAGGAGGAGGAGGAGCAGGAGGAGGAGGAGGAAAGAACAGAGAAGAGAGGTCAACAGAAGGGGGAAAAGCAATATGGAATAAGAAAGAAGAAAAACAAGAAGGGAAAGGGAAACAGAAATAGTAAATAGAGAAGAAAGAAAACAGAAAAGAGGCATATCCAGAAAATTTTAGTTTTGAAGAAACAATGCAATAGTGTTTAAAAAAAACATGACCAATATTTCTAGGGAGAAGTAAGGGGATTTGAGGAGCAAAATAGTCCCAAAGATCATTTTACTACAGTGATCCTTGTTTCCTCTTTTATTTTCATCATAATTCAGAAAATGTATTTTTGAAAAGTTTTCTAAATGCCTATATAAACAAATATATACATAGACAAAACCAGCAAATTTTATTATATTTGCTGTTTTATTTTGTTTTTTTATTCACTAAAGAGATTTTTTTCATTGCAAAACACCAAGAAGGATTACATGAGTAACAAATCATAAAGATTACAAAATTATTGTTTTCTACTTTCCATATTTACCAAGCATACATATATATGTTGTGTTTTTGTATGGCATCAAATGACACATATTTTATGTAAGTTATTTTTTTACTTAGCACTATATTTTTATTTCATTCTAAATGATTGTATAGGGTGTGCCATGTTTTCTGAAATAAGTTCTTACTGTTAGGTAATTAGGTTATTTATATTATTTTTGCTACTAAAAGTAAAACTACAATGAGGAACCTGGTACATAAATCATATCCATTGAATATGATTTTAAAAAAATTAGTGGTACATTGTAATCATACATCATGATGAAGTTCAGGATAATAGAGGCATACATGCACTCAGCACTCTTTGAGCCCTCCCCCAGTTCCCACCCCACTCCCACTTTCTCCCCACTTTCACAGGACACTGTGATTGGCATTGATAAATTTGTGTATTGTACATCATATTCATTGAAGTGTTTCCTTCCTCAAGTCTTCCTCCCTACTCCCACCTCCCTCAGTTAGATACCTTCCCTAAATCCACTAAGGTTTCTCCTCCTTTATGTAGAGTCCCTCCTGTGCCCCAAGTTCTCCAAAGTTTCCACATAGGAGGAAAAACATTCAACCTTTCACATTTATGACTGACTAATCTCAAGTAGCATAATATTATCCAGTTCCATCCATTTCCCTGCAAATTACATAATTTTGTTCTTTTGTATGACTGAGTAGAATCTCATTGTGTGAATTTTGTGTGTATATTCCATACTTTTGTAAACCATTCATCTGTTGATGGACACCTCAGCTGGTTCCATAATTTGACAATAATGAGTTGTACTACTATAAACATATATATGCATTCATTACTATGGTAGTCTGGTTTCAATTATTTAAGGTAAATACCCAAGAGTGATATAGCTGTGTTATATGGTAGGTTCATTCTCATTCTTCTAAGGACCTTCCATACTATTTTCCAAAGTGGTTGTACTAATTTGCAATCCCACCAACAATATATCAGAGTACCTCCTTCTCCACATCCTCATCAACATTTATTATTGTTTGTGTTTTTAATGATTACCTAATTGGAATTAGGAAAAATTTCAGGGTCAGTTTGATTTGCATCTCTCTGCTAATGATGTTGAACATTTTTTCATATATTTATTGGTCATTTCTTCATTTGTGAAGTGTCTATTTAGTTCACTTGACCATTTTTTGAATAGGTTATTATTATTATTATTATTATTATTATTATTATTATTATTATTATTATTATTATTTTGGCAGTGAGTTTCTTGAGTCCTTTGTATAGGTTGAACCAGACTTGCATCCCTGGGATGAACCCTACTTGGTCATGACATATAATTTTCTTGTTGTGGTTTTGAATACATATTGCTAGTATTTTGTTTAGAAGTTTTGCTTCTAATTTTATCAATGATATTGGCCTATAATTTTCTTTTCTTGAGCTTTCTTTAATTCAGTTTTGGTATTAATGCAATACTGGTTTCATAGAATGTGTTTGGAAGAATCCTGTCTCTTTCTATTTCATGGACTAGTTTGAAAATTATTAGTAATAAATCTTCTATAAATATATTATAAAATTTAGAAGGAAATCTATATAGACATGAACTTTTCTTTGATAACATTTTCTTTATTGCTTTTTCAATCAAAAATTTGCTTCTTATTGGTCAGTTAAATTTTTCTATACCCTCTTGATTCAATTTAAGAAGGTTGTATGCATCTAGAAATGTGCCAATTTTTTCTAGACTTTCCATTTTGTTATAGTTTTTTCAAAATAGTTTCTGCTTCTCTTCTTGATTTCCATGCCATCTGTGGTGATATCAACTTTTTGTCTATTATTTAAGTTATCTGGATTGATTGTTTCTTTCTTTTGGTTAGGTTGGCTAATGGTTTATCTATCTTGTTTATTTTTTGGAGAAACTAGCTTTTGGTTTGATCTTATATTGTTTATTTTTTTGTTCTCTACTTCATTGATCTCTGCTCTGATTTTAATTATTTCCTGTCTTATAATGGTTTTGAGATTAGACTGTTTCTGCTTTTCAAGGCTTTGAGGTGTCTCATTAAGTTTTTTTATTTGACTTTCTGTTCTTATGTCACATTTTATGTTCTTATATCACTCAGTGATATAAATTAATACTATCTTCAAAGTGTCCCAGAGATTTTGATATAGTTTTCCTTTTTTTTTTTATTTGATTCTAGGAATCTCTCCCCTTATTTCTTCTATGAGCCTGTCCTCATACAGCAGTGTAGTGTTCAGTCTCATGTTTGGAGCATAAATGTTGGCTATCGTTATATATTCTTGTTGGATTGTTTCTTTTGATAGTAAAATATGACCTGCTTTGTCTCTTCAAGTTTAGGCTTGAAGTCTATTTTGTCTGATATGAGAGTTGCTACCCCTGCTTATATTCAAATTCCATTTGCATGGATTACCTTATTCCAGCCCTCACCTTTAGTTTATGAAAATATTTACCTATAAGGTACAATTCTTGCAAGCAGCACATAGATTATGGTCTTTAATCCATTTTTACACTTTAATTTTTAATTGGGGAGTTGAGGCCATTGATATTTAGTGTAATTATTCAGAGATCATTTTATTTGTATCATTTTAGTTGTATTTTCTGTTTGAGGTAATGTTTATTTTTCTTTGCTTAGTTGTTTATTTGATGAAAGTCACCCTTTCTCTGGATCTGGCATTTATTTTTTTACTTCTTTATTTTTTATTTCTTTGAGTATTTTCTCTACTGCTGGTTTGGAAGACAAATTCTTTTAGCTTCTGTTTGTCATGAAAATTTTTTGTTTCTCCATCATATTTTAAAGATATATTTTCTGGGTAGAGTATTCTTGGCTGGAAGTTGTTGTCTTTGAGGGTTTACAATATGACACTCCAGGCCTTTCTGGCTTTCATGACTTGGTTTGAGAAGCCTGGAGTAATTCTTATTGTTTTACCTGTGAATATTACTCAGTCTTCTACTCTTTTTGCATTTAAGATTCTCTCCTTTGCCTCTGCATTTAGTCAGTTTGATTACAATGTGATGTGGTGTATGTTTTCTCTGATCTTGTCTAATTGGGGTTCTGTATGTTTCCTGTACCTTTCTATGTTTGGGAAATTCTCTGATATTATTTCTCTTAAGAGATTGTTTTTATTCCTTTTGTTCCAGCTTCTAGACCCTCTTCCATGCTTATTATTCTTAGATTTTCTCCTTTAAAAGTATCCCATATCTCTCAGATGTCCAGCTTATGATGTTGAATTTATTTTTCTATATCACACATTATGAGTTCATTTTTGGAGTTGTCATATTCTAGGAATGAGGCTCTGTTTTACATATGGTCTAGTCTACCATTGATGGTGAGGGATAGGAGAATAGGGTAAAATAGAAAATAGAATAAGATAGAATAAAAGATTAAGAAAGGAAAGAAAAAAAAGTAATAAAAAGTAAAGATACTGAAAATAAAGGAAAGTCTAGCAAACATTATAGAATATATAGATATGGTGATACGAATTGGAAAAATATAGGGCATAAGCACACAGGTGCAAATCAAACCAACAAACAAAAACAAAACACAGTTACAGTCACATACACACACACAAGAGAAGAGTAAAAGAAAAAAAAAGAACCTTAAGAATTGCAGACAGTGAGTAAAATTTCCTTGTTGGAGAGGAGCTGAATTTTGTGACTTCGGACAGTCCCTTGCCAGGTCCTTCTTTCTTCTTGAATTGAGACTTCCTTAGAATAAATGTGACTGCTGCTTGAGAGCTCTTGTTCAAGTCTCTGCCTCCCCTGCTGCTGGATTTCTTTCCTTGTTAATGAGGCAAAATGGAGTGGAAGAGCAGGCAGGGACTGGCCTAGACTACTGGCTACAAGGGAGAGATTCTTCTGGACTCAAAGTGTAGCCCAATGGTAGGACACTCACCCAGAATTCACAAGGCTCTTAGACTCAAACCCCAACACTAAAAGACTAAAAGAGAGAGAGAGAGAGAGAGAGAGAGAGAGAGAGAGAGAGAGAGAGAGGAAATGATAGATGAAAGAAAAAAATGAAAGTGGAAAAAAAAGCCTACAAAAAAAAAAAAAACAGGCAAGGAAAACAAAACAAATCTCTTACACTTGGACTCTGCAGTCTTCTTGGGCCTGCACTAATATTTACAGCCAGTTAAGACCTAGTTATTACTGTAGCATGTTGCTGTAACATAGTACTGTAACATTACTAAGCAAGACTCCAAGGGTTCTGGTCCACTCCTTGGAAACCTGTAAACAAGAAGTCAGTCTCCAGTCCCAGGATTAGGTTCTCCAGTGAGACTCGGGCCAGGTGTCTGTCTTTATACAGGAGAGTGAGAATTTTGTGTTTTTCACAGAAATTAATAGATTTGTCTGTGACTCCTGAGCCCAGTGTTTACCTCAGAATTTTCTGTGCAGCTTATAGCCATCAGCTCTTTCTATGGTCTCTTTTCAGTTACCCACTGTACGGGGTCTGCACTCACCTCCCTGTGAATTGAGCACTCACCTATGCCTCCAGACACAGTTGGTCTAGAGAGGTAGGAAATGACAAGGTGTTGGGTTTGGTAGCCCTTTTCTCCCCAGTGCCACCACAGGGCTGTGCAATTCTGTGTATGGTACCCTTGCTGTCTATGGAGTAAATCTCAGGTGACTGGATATGAGATTTGTGGGGATTTCCAAGGTGCCTGCCAATCAGACATGCACGCTATTGGAACTTGTTGCTTCTTTTCTTCTCTTTTATCAGCTTTGTTGTTTAAAAGCATCCTTGTAACTTTTCTTGCTTTTCTGTTTTTTAGTTCCCATTTCTACTGAAGGTAGTCTAGGATGTGAGTTGCTACTCAACTCAGAGCTCCCAAAGTGAGTTAGAGGCAAGCTCAACTTAGGGTCTTCCCCATCGCCATCTTCCTCTTGTCTCCTGAATATGATCTTAGATATGAAATATTTACATCAAAGCATTTAAAGTCTTTGTTAATCATAGATTTCCATTTGAATTGAACAAATTAAAGTGAATAATAAGAAAAATTGTTGCTGTTTATGTAATGAATGTCAATATAAAATAATGGAAATTGGAAAAAAAAAAAGTCTTTGAAGATTGCCACCTAATGAGCAGGCCAATGCACAGACAATGATTTAAGAGAATTTCATCTCACCTTCATAGTAGAGTCTTAGTATTTACCAATTTGCTTCTAAATAATTTACTCAATTTCTTCTGAGCAGATGTGAAGAAATATAGCTTCAGGAAATGGTGACTGCTCCCCTTTTGCTCCCGGCTACTGTGAGGTCTGATTTCAGTGGTAAAGGACTGACAATAAGAAACATGACAGGTGAGTAAACACAAGAGTCCAAAAAGAGGACAGAAAGGGAGCTGAGAGAGGAAGTTTGAAGTAGCTTGCACCTGCTCAGAAGTGGGAGAGAACTAGGGAAGAAAAGTTCTGTGGGTACTTGTAGGAACCTTTCAAAAGGTAAGGCATGATCATTCTCTGCACATTTTGATCCTTCTTGATAAGAGAGAAAAATATATTTACCTGCTTGAAAAGTATTCGTAGAGAATTTCTAATCTTTGAGACATCAGTACTACAGTTCTAAGGAGATAAAATATCTTCTTTGTTCTTTGCTGGATGAAAAATATTCTTGAAAATCTACAAAATTCTACTTGAAAATAATTTTAAACATTTTATCTGATTTATATTTATATGTAGTTAAATTTTGCATGTTATATAAATACAAATGGAAGAAAAACATATTTCTTATTTATTAGATGTACAAAAGAGAAAGTTCCAGAGAGTAGCTCCTCTTTCAGTTGGGTCCCAGCAAGATGATGAGGCCAACATGGAGCATAGTCCCAACCAACCCACTGAGACATGTAGCAGGAATAAAGAAATAAACAGAAGTGAAACTTTTTTATTAGAAAATATAGTAGTAAATTCAGGGCTAGCCTGACTGATGCATATCTCAAGAGGAAAACCAACAAAGACAAAAAGCAAAAAATTTACATGAGATGAAGAATAAGTGAAATGTGAACATAGTATGTACAGAAAGAAGAAATTTAGCATTACAAGTAATTAAAAAGTTTCACTAATTGCATAGTAACAGATTTACCTTTCAGTAAGTAATCAAAATCCTTAAAGAAATAATAAAAATAAACTTAAACTGGTTTTATACAAATATTTATTCACAATGCTATTTAATATTGTGAATATACAAACAAACATACTCAGAAGTCTTTGTTTCACCATTCCCAATGATATTAAATAAAGCACCTTGGGTTCAATTCCCAGTACCAAAAAAAAATATTTGGAGGTAGAAATAGGTATTTTATATGCAGCACAAATTTTTGTACTATTTCTCTTACTCTGTGAACCTCCAGTGTGTACACTAAATATGTGTATAGAAGGTGTGTGTGTGTGTGTGTGTGTGTGTGTGTGTGTGTGTGAATACATTCCATGGGCAATAGTTTGTGAGCTCAAATTCTGAATACCAAAACAGAAGAAGAGAGAAAGGAGGAGCAACACAGGTGGAGCACATCTACTGTCAATGTAGAAGGTAGAGTGCTATACCCTGTGCTATGTGACTAATCCCTGCAAGGCCAACAATATTTACTTAAAGTAGAAGGATACTCATGGGGAATGTTCTGCAAATTCCTAAAAGTTTTTATTTTAAGCATATGTTCCCTGAGTTTGGAACTTTAGGATGTTGTGAAAGTATTGATTTGTATCCAGATTGGAAGTAGACTTAATAGTCAGTCATGAGGTTAATAGAAGTCTGTTAGATAATGGAGATGATCATGGAATTATTATCCAAGGGTAAAATGACAGGAGGTGAATATATCTAATTATTCATAGTGATTTCTTTGGGTTCTATGATTTTAAGGGATTATTTTCATTCTCTATTCTTTATCATAGTTTCCAAATATTCTACAATAGGCCTATATTATTTTATAATCAGAGAATAAATATAACTTGTTAAATTAATTATTTTAAAGAATCCCTTAAGAATTTTAGCATATCTATAAATTTTTCGTTTTAAACATTGAACATGTTGTTAAATGACTACAATAAAAATTTATCCATAATTTTTTTTAATTTAGTACTGTTGAAAAACTAGAGTTTTCTAATTAATCAGTGAATTGCATCCTATTAAAGAAACATTATCTTATATCTTATTTTCCTCTTTCAAAAGTATTACTATATTTTTTTTATTTTTGCTGCCAGAAAACTCAGACTAAATTTTATGTTTATTTGCAACAAATTCCATCTTTCCTGGATTTTCTATCAGTCTCTAAATCATACTTCAACATTTTTAATTCTTATTTTATTAATATATTGTACATTTACAATGTTGGGAGCTGTCTCCACTTATCTTGAAAGTGTGCACTTCTCTGAGGCTTCTGTTATGTTGTAATAATAGCATACAGCACTATAAATGGAACACATCTCTATGTCTATACATACGTTGTTCTCTCTGCCTAAAGTCTATTTTCCTATGTGGTTGGTCTGGTGAAAACCTTATGATTCTTCAAGATTCAAACTGATTATGAGCTCCAATGGGTCCAAAAACAATTTGGCTATTACTCCGTAGCAGTTTGTATATTAAATTATAATGGATTTTACCCTTTCACCAGGCTTGGAATTTCTTGTGGACTGCAACTACCTTAATCATCTTCTCAGCATCACTGCACAGCACATGGTGGATGCTCAATAGAAATATCAATGCACTTAAAAGGTAAGACAAATAAGTCAAACTAATGAGCTCAATGCACTTCTCGATTGCACTCAACATCCTATTTTAGGAATTTATTTGCAGTTTCTTTGGTGCTGCAGATAATAATCAAAGCCATGTTTCCTTTTATGAAAAATCTGTTTTTTATTTCTGTGGTCTCATAGACATGTTGATCTATCATCTTTTCATTTTTCAAATGTATAATAAGTGTCTAAATTGTGCCTAATATTGAGCTAAGAAACAGGAAATCAGAGAAAAATGACACAGGCATGATCAATGCCTTCTTAAAGTTTCATTAGAGCAACAGTTAGGTATTAAATTTTCTTTTCAATTTTTAATTCATGGTCAGGACAATGCAAGGCAAGAATGCGGTATGCTCTATCGATTCATAACAGAGTCTGAGAATGTTGCACTCTAAGTAATGAGTGAGAAATTCATTTATAAACTAATGAAAGTTGGAAGGTGGGAAGGTAGAGGATGCATGGTCTATGGGAGCACTGATGTGAGTCCCTGACCCTCTTAAATTCTTGAAATTGAAGAGGTAGCCAAGAGATAAATAATAAGTTTTAAAACATATGACTAGAGACACAGATAAATGTAATACCTGACCATATAAAAGAATTAGTTTCACAGTAGAATTTCTCTCCATTGGATACCAAGGAAAGAAGAAACACTTTACAGATTTGTGTACATAAGACCTTACCTAATGCTTCACAGAGCAGACACATGAGAATTTCTTGAGTCATTTGATCCATTATTAATGAGAAATTAATTATTTTTCTTTTTTTTTTGTGGTACTGGGGATTGAACTCAGGGGCATTCTACCTCCGAGCTACACCCCCAGCCCTATTTTTTATTCTTTATTTTGAAACCGGGTCTCACTAAGTTGCAGAGTGCCTCCCGAACCCGAATCCTCCAGTCTCAGCCTCCCGAATGCTGGGATTACAAGCGTGTGCCACCACGCCAGGCTGAGAAATTAATTATTTTTCCTAGAGTAAACTAAGAAAATTTCTATTCACTTTTTAAAGGAAGTAAGAACATGTTAATATAGAATTCTTTTATATAAAAAGTGACAAACACTTGCAAAGGAATTTCTAAAATCAAGGGTCTAACAAAAAATGTGTAGAAACAGTTAAGAAATGAATGAGCAAAATCATATTAATGATGTGAGAAGAAAACTAAGTTTACTATACATTGCAATCTTTTCCTAACTGAAAATTACTTATATTTGTGTATAATTAAAATTCAAAGATTTTTTAATGTAAATTATCTTTTCTTAATGGTTCTAGTAACTATTCCTATAAAATATTTTCAAGTTTTTTTTTTTTTTATGAACGCATAGGAGAATACTATTTGTATTATTTTGAGCTTGTCACCACTCAACTAAGATTGCACAGATTATATTCATTTGCAATTTGATTGTTTTTGGTGCTTTCTATTTTACCTCCAGTTCTGGATATGGTCTCTACCACTGACTCACAATACTCCTTTGCACAGAATTGTCAATCAATACAAATTTGCTAATAAATTTATTGATCTTGGTTATATTTTATTTTTGCTGCCATTTTGATCTTATGGAACTCATTAACGTATTTCCAATTTTAAATTCACTTTATGGTTGGTATATAGGAAGGCTTCTGATTTTTTAAGATTGATTTTGTATCCGGACACCTTAATGAATTTGTTGATCAGTTCTATGAGTTTTTTGGTTGAGTTTGTTGGGTCTTCTAAGTATAGTATCATGTCATCTGCAAAAAGGGATAGTTTTAGTTCTTCTTTCCCTATTTTTACCCCTTTGATTTCCTTCTCTTGCCTTATTGCTCTGGCTAGAGTCTTGAGTACTATATTAAACAGAAGAGGTGATAATGGACATCCTTGTCTTGTTCCT